>BMAO01038488.1:0-23748 GCA_019973975.1 Trichonephila clavata
GTATTACAATGCTGATCTTAAATCAAACCCCCAACACTAACGTCCACCGCAACTTTACAAACATTTAAAATTAAGGATCTAGGAACATATTTCTGTGTTAATAATGTATAGAATAAATATTCACCAGTTTATATCAATATTCTTTAACAGAATATTTAGATAGTAAACAGTGCCTAATATCCAAGAACCATTGCATACATTCAGTAAAAAAGATTTACGTTTAGAGTGGAACGCAATTTTCCCTACATTTTCAATTTGTTTAAACTTTAAACAACTTTTAAAAGAAGAAACACATTTAAATATGCAAATTGTTACTATTTAAATACTTCAATACGATTTTCAAAATGGTTCTTTTAAATGCAAACACACAAATGTAAAACGAATAATTTCCTTCGCTTCTCCTCTTTACAAATGAATAGAATTTTTTCTTTCAAACAAATATCAACTTTGTTTATTATTCAACAGCCACCTCTTGAGTATAAACTATAAGGATCCTTTTTTGGCACTAAAAGATTTTTAAAGTATCTTGCTATTTTTTAACTGTTTAAAATGTTACTGTTTAAATTCTGCATTGAATAGCACAATTTTTCTCCGTCCTTATGTTTTTATTTACATTCAAATTAAACAAACGAAATTTTCAATATTAGTTACCTAATTTTTCAGTTTCAATTTTGCATTTCCCGAAATAGTAAAAACAAATCTTCTTAAAAAAATGCCTGCTCGTGTTGATGGATTTTTCTTGTGATCAAGTGAAGTTTTAATTTTCCCAACTCGCAATTTTAAAAATATCTATGCCATTTTGAATCATCTCAGTCGTTTTTAGCAGTATCATAATAACACACGTTATTATGGCAAATGTATTGCTATAGCATTGTCCAGTAACATAGTACATAATATAAATTTATTCAAGTTAGATAAACGGTTCGGTTATATTTTCGATTTTTTTGACGATTATTCTTTGTTTCATTCCATATTGATTCTGTCGGAACTCTTTAAATACCATGAACAATGGGAAAATGTACTCAAGCAAAGAAAATTGACGTAGAAAATACGTCACAGGGCATTCATTCAGATTTTTTCACAGCTGGTATCTCATTTTTAAGTTTCTATTCATAACAATGAAATAAAATGAAAGTTTGAAACAAAAAAATAATCTTCTGGCAAGAATCTTCTTTATGATCTCATTGTTACCATGATAATAGTTAGTTCCTTAGATTATGTTCTCCTAGTTTACAAAATTCTGTTAACTCTGTTTATCAGTAAGTGCATGAAGCAGTAAATAATGGTTTTCTAAACTTAGCTATTTTGAGTCAATGTTTCTGTGGGGTGGAGAGTGCATGATTCTGGAGATGGCAACACACATAAAAACACAACGCAAATACACACACACACATATATAGATAAACACACACACACACACACACACCACATATATATATATAATATATTATATATATAATTATATATTTTTATATGCATATATATGTTACTGTTAAAATGTGAAATCCTTTATTTCATAGAATAACTAGATATTTCATGAAACAACTAGACAAGTCAGTTAAAGTATATAAGATTATTGAATTCTACTTTTTAACGAGGTATCCTATAGAATAACAAGTATTTGATCGTAAAAGTATAAAATACGGCACATGAAACTTCTTTGAACCAGTTCTAGCTGGTTTAGGAAGAAGATTTATCCGATTAGGAACTAGAGAAGGTCGAATAGAACAATTGTACTCGGATATCATTTCAGTATAGGCAAGCAAGAATTAATTTCCATTAATGAAGTTCCAAATATTGACAAAACGCTTCGATCTGTTGCAACAGCTGAAAGTTACTGAACAAAGATTAAAAAAGAGCTCGTGTATAAAAAAATGTGTTACGGTAAAAAGTAGGCTTGTTTAAAAAATAATGAGCAGTGCAATCCAAAGTGTCACCATAACTCTAATAAATAATGAAAAGTAAACTAAGGTGCATAATAAAATTTAAATTAATAATCTCTTACATTTTTTGTTTAAAAAAGTTTACACAATATTTTTGGGACTTAACAATTTTTCTTCCCCCCCATCATGTTTTTTTGTTAATAATATTTAAATATAAACTATTTGTGCAGTATATTCTTTTTCTCCTTTCTGTCTAACTAATGTTAGCAGTACGAGCAATAATCATTTATCATTTATCAATTTATTCATCCACAAAAGAGATAAAATGTATTTTTTTTGTGAGATTTTAGCTTTTTATGATCAATTAATTTATAAAGTATCTTTGAAATTGTTTATTTTTCACTCTTTAAAGGTCTATCCTTAGTTTTTTCGTAGAATAACTAGGTTAAGTATTAAAATTTTCATTTATTATTTACTTTAACTGACTTGTCTACTTATTCTATGAAATATCTGAATTATACACTTTAACGGAAACACACACACATATATATACTGTATTTACTCGAATATAAGTTCACCATTTTTCCAGTGTTAATGCCATTGAAATTCGGGTGCAGCTTAGAATAGAAGGAAAAACACTTTTTGTTCGAAGAGGGGAATTGAGTTTCAAACCCTTTCAAAAGTAAATATATAACTGTCCATTCTGGCTACTTTCAAGGTTGACTTAACCCACATTCCGTAGTTTATCTTCAGTAATTCAATCTATCCTAAACACCGTTGTCTGCCCGTGTTTAAGAAATGTTTTTGTATACTTTTTCTTTTATATAACCTAAGTATCATATATTTCAGTAATAGTATCAAAACTAGTTCATGACGCAAGTATGAAAAGGGAGGTAATTTTATATGCAGAAATAAACGGAAGCAGAGTAGTGGCCACCGAAAATTTGACACGGATGAAACAAATATACGTCTATGGTATAAGCAAAATGATAATTTTTTTTTATTTTTAAATGTCCAACACAGTCTTTAATATAATTATTTTACATTATTCTATAATATATTCTTCTTTTGAAAAAAATGCTGCATAACAAGTGCATTGGATGGCAAAGAAGACGACATCGTTTGGGAAAATGGCAACGCATGCATCATTTCCGAAGTCAGCCTTAATAATGGGAGCGACGAATCATTTTCGAAACATGATGCTGACGGTCTGAGTAGTTATATGATCATGTATGTATTTGAAAGAGAGTTTTCAATTCTGATCAAATAAATTAATTTTTAACATCTTATTAGTTCTAATTTAAATATTCTTAAGTATCGGATACTGATGAACCTCCAGCACATTTTTTATATTTCCCCCCTCAAAAACGATAAGAAAACGGGGGTGCGGCTTAAACTCGATGACAACATTTTTTCACATAAATATTTTGAAAATTCGGGTGTGGTTGAAAATCGATAGCGGCCTAGATTCGAGTAAATATAAGGTATATATACGTGGTATTTTAAATATTGAATCACAATGAAAGCAGCAGTTTTAAAACTAAAAAAAACATTTTTTGAAAACACACAGTGAAATTTACCCATTTGTAACACGACATGGAAAGAAAATTCTGATTTACAGAACTGGTGATAAAAACACCTATTTATAAATAGCATCCATTGAGCGTTTGATTAATACAGCGTTGATAAATAAATATTTATGTGTATTGTTTCTTTGAAAAATTGCTTAAAATTTATGTATTTTTTATTTTATTTCAATGGGCAAAGTTCAAGTCAATAAAAAATATAATTTTAATAAAGAAATTGTTGTTGCCGTTGTTGCTGCTTATCTCTATATCTAACCAAGCTAGACCAAGTCCATGATTTCTCTCACTCTCAAAGAGTCCAACACATTTAGAGGGTCTTCATAAAGATTTTGTATTGCAAGCTCTAGGCATCAAGAATCTGTTCTGGAGATGCTTGGCAGGCACAACACCTAGCACAAGTCGGAAGAACTTTGTTTCCATCCTTCCATCCCAGTTCGGAGGAAACGAGTTAGAATAGTTTGTTACTGCTTGCTACTTTGAAGGAAAAGAAAACCACCAGGTCGTTTAGCCTCAAACCTCGTGATGAGCAGGAGGAATAGTTGATTGCTTGTTGCTGATGTAGGTGGAGTGCAGTTCTGAATAGGTGAGAGGGACCGAGTTTCTAGTGGGTGGAGCATCACCTTCTTTGTTTTAGTTTTTCCAAAATAGAGAAACTAAAATTAAAGAAAAATGTCTGCAAATAAAAAGAACAATCATATTTGATTTATTATTAACATTACATACATTGAAAAAACACGAGGGCTTTTAACGACAGACTTCACAATTTTGAATTTCTGTAAAATGACGAAGATGGCATTTGAGGCTATACAATCCTTCTCTCTGAACTTCGACATTACACCAATGAGAGAATTTTAAGCTACGAAGAATTTAGTGTTTCTCAATGTTTTATCCAGTTGTTCTTCAGAGACATCAGGATTTGAACTCACCATCATGACCACGGCCTTAAGCAAAAGGAGTAAGAATTATAAAATTAACATTTTGATAGTAATATGAAGAGTATTCAATTCAAATTCAAGTATTCAATTTCAAAATTATAGTCTTACTGAAAGTCTTTTATATATCTCCAAGAGTAACTTAATTCTTCAGGATAGGATTTCTATTTTCGATTGCTTGTATATAAAATGATCAACATACCGTATCTTTCGGTCCCATTATTTGAAGAACAATTTTTAAAAAAAAGTATTTGATGTCGGAAAATGAGCTTCGTTGGTAGGAAAAATTGTAAGGTTATACATAAATTAATATATTTATAATTCAAAATGACCACCGTAGATTAGATGGATGGATTAACTTACTACGAACGAAACATCTAATTAATTTTATTTATTTCAGCATTTTCTCGTGATATCTATTTTCTATATCAGTGTAAATCTATCAATTTCTGCAATGAGTACCGTAAATATTTTGTTCCAAGAATGATCTTCTGTGTGTGTATGTGTATGTGTGTGAGTAACTGTTAAGTTAATATTCAACCTGCAGATAACACTGATGCCAAATTCATACATCGATGCATAATGAACAATATATTCTCTACTTATACATCACGTTCCCGTTTTATTAGTTAACTAAGTAGTACCATTAAATAAATCAAGAGTTAAACGACGTTTTGGAATATTCATGAGTAGAATATGTTAAAACTAAACTTAAATTTTGTGATTACATAATGAATTATAGATATCTCCTTTGAAACGATGAATAAACACTATGACAATACTCTGCAAGATTATGCATTTACTCATCTTTCAGGATTATACAGAATATATAGGTAAAATGCGCATTTGTTTTAATATTTATCATTGAGTAGTATTTCACAATTCCAACCGAATTTAATTTCCCTACAAAGCATTTATTGTCATTATAAGAATTATTTCTGAGTCACTTTTTCAGCATTAAAAGTTAAAATTATTGTGTTTAGAAGATTTTATGCATCCGAATATTATTTTGATAAGATGGAAAGAAATAACATTTTTATATCTTTGAGCTGGAAAGAAAGTGAGAAATTTCATCAAATGTAAGTAAAAACTAATCAAATTTGAAACAGATAACATGCATTTTTGTCATTATGTTTGTTCTTATATTGATATAGTAATCAAACAATTAATGATAACACACATATCATTGTAAAAAAAAAAGTCAATGCATAATATGGTGAACGTTAATTAATTTATTAATTGTTTTAAATTGTCAAGTTAAGAAGTAAATGAGGGCTGTGGAATTGGGAGCTCATATTCTCGAACCATTTCACTAAAAGCGACATTTTGACTAACACCGAATCTTCTAAGTATTACCTCATGCTAACGAAAAGACTGAGAGACATCAGTGTTTTATTTAGCTCGAATCAGTACACGATGGGCAATCACCTATTCACAATCATGATCACTCGCTTAAAACGAATACAGTGAATTTCAATAATATTATTTACTATATATATATATATATATATATATATACCTGTATATATCTTATTTACACTCAAGAGCTGTACGCTCAAAAGCCAAAACATTATGACCACCTGTCAATAACGAGTTGGCCCACCTTTGGCGCGCAATACAGCTTCAACCCGCCTTGGTATGGATGCCACAAGTCTTTGGTAGATGGCCGGGGACAGATTGTACCAGATGTTTATGCAACGGTCACGCAAATCCGAGATATTGCGAATTGGTGGTCTTTGAACTCTGAGCTGCCGTCCCATGAAATCCAAATGTGTTCTGTTGGTTTGAGATCCGGTGAGTTGGGCGACCAGGACATTAACTGGAATTCAGCATCATGTTCCTGGAACCACTCCAACACAATTTTAGCATTAAGACACGGGCGTTGTGCCGTTGGAACATTCCATTTCCAGCTGGAACAACAGAGGCCATGTAAGGGTGCAACTGCTCCGCAATTATGTTCAGATATCCTGTAGCATTCATGGTCTGCTCTACCACAACCACGAGCCCCAGAGAAGCCCAAGAGAGGACCCCCAAAGCATAATACAGCCTCCACCACCCTGTGTATGACCTACTGTACATTGAGGGAGCAACTGTTCGCCTAGAAGAGGGCGTATCCTCACACGTCATTGACGTGATGAATGACAAACCGTGATTCATCTGACCAGGCAAATCTCTCCCACTGATCCATGGACCAGTCGTGATGTTCCCGGGCCCAGCGCAGGTGCAGTTGGCGATGACGCTTGGTCAGCAAAGGCACACGAGTGGGACGTTTGCTGCGTAGCCCCATATCCAACAGTGTCCGCTGAGCAGTGTGCTCCGATACTATTCTACTTGGCCCTGCATTGTATTGGGCTGTCAGCAAAGCCACTGTCTGGCTCCGGTTTTGCTTCACCATGCGAGACAGTCTCCGAAGACCTTTTTCTTTGATAGAGTTTTAACGTCCAACACCATGTCGTCTACTGCTGATTTCACCGTCATTCATAAAGTTTGCGTAAGTACTAACAACTGTAGATCGAGAACAACCCACGAGTCATGCAGGTTCGGAAATACTTGTTCCGAGACTTCGAGCCATTACAATCTGCCCTCTATCAAAGTCGCTTAGATCCACAGCCTTTCCCATCACACACAGGAATAAGTAAAAGAAAGATTCTTCAGACTCTGCAGCAGCAGTTAAATACCACTTCCACCTGATCACGTGCCTTCCACGTCATCATGGCGAGTTCATTGCAAAATGTAGGGGCATTGTAGAGACATTATTTCAGCCTTTGAAAATGACCCAAATTTCATGAATTCCATTGTTACAGGTGATGAAACGTAGTGTTTCCAATGACCTGAAGGAAGGTGGTTAATCGAGCTATCGTCAGGGTTTTCCAAAAATCTATAAATATGTCCCAACTCCGGATCATTCCTTTGTTCTTCCATCAACTGTTCCCTGGACGATAAAACCAACGACCGAATCACCCCACAAGATACACTTGCGTCATCATTGCTATCGACCGGATTTCTAGATAATATATCTGCCACCACATTCTGCGTACCTGGGCGATGCTCCCACTCCACATTAAGATCTGCCAACTTAATCAGACACAGCATCAGACCTATCTCGTCAGCTCTCTTCAGCTACCGGTACGACAGTTTCAAAACAGACCGAGTACAGACGCTTAAGGCACATTGGTCTATACTCTTATAGACCTGTCAGATGTGTTCCCCTTACCACAACTCACTGTCGCCTGCGATTAACCTGGAGTAGAGAGCATGCATTGTGGACACCGCAATATTGGTCTTGTGTGATGTTTTCCGACAAGTCCAGGTTTAGTTTTCAGTCTGATTCTCGCCAGACTTTCATATAGAGAGCGCCAGGAACCCGTTACCACCAAGAGAACACCATTAAACGATATCGTTACGGTGGTGCAGGATGGCTCGATTGGGAAGGAATTATTCTTGGTTCCAGAACTGATCTACATATTCAGAGTGTAACGGTGACAGGCCACATCTATCGGAGTGTCATTCTGGAACAGCATGTACGTTTGTTTAGGGGCGCCATGGGTACTGAATTTCTGTTTATGGATGACAACGTCCGTCCTCACCGTGCAAACATTGTAGACGAATGCCTTCAATCGGATTATATCACCCGTATGGATTGACCAGCATACTCACTAGACTTGAATCCGATAGAGAATGTGTGGTATATGCTTGGCCGACAAATTGCAGCCCGTCAACCCCTTCCCACCTGTCTACCGGAACTTTGTAGGACATTGCTTGATGAGTGATGTAATATTCCCCAAGATCAGATTGATACTTTGATACTCAGCATGCGCAGGCGTTGTAAGGCCTGTATTGCATCGTTTGGGAGACATACTCCGTATTAACCATCATACTAACCATGTTATACTGTTTTTTGTAAATAGGTTCTTTTTGAAATTTGCTCCAGTTAGTAAAAATCGCAATTTTTATTACTTATGTCAAACATATAGCATTTTTTTTGCTCTTTACCTTTTATTTAATAAAGAGACTTTACAAATAAGTCAAATTTGTTTTGCTTCTGTCTCTTTCTTTGCCTGAACTTCATTATTCTTAATTTATGGACATGAGTGTACAAGAGACACCCTTGCGGCACAGGAGACCCAGAAGGTAAGAGTGGAGAGAGGACTGCCTTAGGACCAGGTCAGCCAGCACCGAGTCAGTGGTTGGAGACGAAGCTAATGCAGATTGGATCTAAGATTAGTCCGGTTGTATAGTTTAAATTTGTTTATTTTCACGCTGACAGACAATTCAGAGTATTTTCCGTGTGGGCTAGTCTAAATTTTTGTTTTGTAAAAATTAAAGTGTACAAAAGTTGTCACTGCGTTGTGTACGTTTTCACATTGTTTGAAAAATGATTTTTTGTATTTAACATTTTTCCAAATTGTGGAAAAAACATTTGTTTAATTGCATTTGTTTTGCTACACTTTAAAGACATAGCTTTATATGTGAGATTACTTGTATTGTTTGTTGTAATATATTGTACGTTTTAAAATGTATATATTTTTGTGTATAATGAGTAAAATGTGTGTGTGTGTGTGTGTGTGTAAAAGTATTATCTCGGAGCCGTGAAGCGGTTAAGTAAGTGTGCATATCGAACCATTTCATTCACAAACCTAGCGCGCGTTAAGAAAGTAATTGCTGAGATTAAATTATTAGATTGAAGATTTAAGATAGTAGAATTAGAATTAGCTATCAGTGCATTAGTGCTCCTTCGCCTTATCTATTTCTGGTAGTCGGGTTTACTTAGAGTTGGTTATTAGGAATATACATCGCTTTAGATATCACTCCTAGGTTTCTTCTTATAGCTTCCCTTGTGATTGTTTAAGTGTGTGTTCAAGGGCTAAAATAAAACTAATTGTTATTATGGAGTTTGTTGGTGATGCTTTGTTTCCTCCTACACCTAGAGACGCGCAGGTCAGAGAGAGAGGGGTGCCGGTTAGAACCCCTCCCCCCCCCAATGGCACCCAACGGGTTTGTCAGATAGACATATTTCTCCTATCCCGAGATAGGAGACGGATCCAGTTTTAGGCTCTTGACTGATATTTGTTTCAGAGGAGTAGAAAATGTGGCGGATTTTTTGGACTGAATTGAAAGTAATGTCAAGTTTTACGAGATACCGAGCAATTTGGCATGCTCATATCTCAAAGGGCGGCTCCGAGGACGTGGTTTGGACGGGTTCGAGGTGTTCGGTTCGTCGTTGGTGCAGGGGAATGCAACGGATTTCGCACAATTTAAAGAGGTGTTGACGGAAAATTGCCCAGTGGTTAGGAATAAGACTGAATTCGAAGTCAGATTTTATTGGTCGCATGAGGGTCACGGTCAAGCTCCACCGGACATCATTTACGACTTACTCAAAATACACAAAAGGCTGGGACTAAATATGTCGGAAACAAAATTAATCGATCACATTATAGCCCGTCTTGAACCACAGTTGATGGAATACATCGAGATTCGAAATCCAATTTCTCAATTGCAGTTATTTCAAATGATCAATAAATATGAAGATAGATATTTGAGGAGAGACAACCAGGGGTCGAGTAATAATAATAGTGAAAGACGAGTTTGGGATGTGAGTAGTAGGTCCACTGAAGGTCGTACAAGGTAGAAATTCGAGAGATGCAGGGGTAGTTAGTTGAACGTCAAAATGACAGGAGAAATGCTTATAGAAGTTCATATGGGAATAGACTCCAGAGGAACCATGCTAACCAAGGGTTCGAGAACAGGAACCGCATTGACAGAAATGATCGCGGGTTCGAGAATCGTGGCGATCGGAATCGGTTTAGATAAATTAAAAGTAAAAAAACTTTTTAAAAACAAGCTTTTATTTAAACGCGCTAAAAAGAATAAAATAAATTTTTTTTTTAAACTTTTTTTATTATCAACTTATAACGTTATTACACAATTTTATATGATATAAAAGCTCGTCGCGAAATTAAAGTACTCTTATTTACTTAGTTTGAAATTTTTAAAAATTAAAATCAATCATATCAAGTTATTTAACTTACTTGTTTATCTGCAGAGGTAAATCTCGTGACAAGCTTTTATATCATATAAATTGTATAATAACGTTATAAGTTGATAGTAAAAAAAGTTTTACAGAAAAATTTATTTTATTCTTTTTAGCACGTTTAAATAAAAGCTTGTTTTAAAAAAGGTTTTTTTACTTTTAATTTATTTTTTACTTTTTAGTTATCACTGGACAGGTTTCTCAGTCTGTTCCTCTCATTCAACGCATCATTGTTGCTAGCTGTTTGCCGGTTATTTTCGAACAGTCCGCTAAATGAATTCTCGCAAAAAGGGTACTAGACGAACAGCACAATTTTTTCTTAAATCTGTAATTTTTAAGCAATTTTTTCAATCTTCGTACAGATCTTGAATAATATTGTCTTACACACGAAAAAAAAGTTTTATGAGATTTTCTTCATAAATGACGAAGTTATTAAATGTTTAATTAAAATTTTGAGTATTTTTTGAAAAATCGTAAAAAAAAAAGTTTTTGGCATTTTATTTTTTAAATGATTGATTCTAAAAGAGCAAAGCATGAGCTGTTTTAGTACGGAATGTCTATTCATTTAAACAAAAAAAATTCATTCGCAACAATTTAGACATTATTTTCATAAAAACGCATCGATTTTGACTTATTTAAAATAAAAATTGTAAGAAATACAAATATTATCATTTTATAAAAAACATTATACCGTATCGGGACGAAATAAATGATCTGTCCGATTCTGTAATTATTTTTTGTCTGAGTTTCCCAGATTAAAGTTAGATAAATTTTTTAAAGAATTTCTACAATACTCCATCTCAGTTTAACTTGGCAGCGTTGAGAAAGGTATACAATGTACCAATCTACTTGAAAAATAGCTCTACTTTTTTTGTTTTGAATTTAAATCCAAGAAAATAGATAGAAATTTGTAAAAAAATTGCATACGTTGTAGAAATTAGATTATTTTTACGTTGTAGAAATGTAATTATTTTTTAGACAAAGTTAATTAATACAGTCAATAGCGCAACGTTATGAAATTCCAGTTTGGCTGAAAACCGATTTTCGACTCCACTTTTTGTCATTGTTGTAACAATAACATTATTACAACAATGCAGAAATATCGAAATTGGTGCCCAAAACCAGTTTAAAGTTTTTAATTAACATCTTTTTAATTAATTTCAATATTGGAATATAAATGGTTAAAACATGCATTGTCATGCAAACTGAACGTGTATACAAAATTTCAGCTCAATAGAATGAAGATATCAGTTTCAAAATTTGAGTTGCAAGATTCCACCCGAACAAATTACATACATACATACATACATACATACATTGTAAGTTAAATAAAAGCTTTTAATAAAATAGGGGTCCGAGTGACAATTTTGACCGAGGGCGAATAATCATTGGAACAGGGGTAATCATAGAAATTTAAATTTTTTAAGCGTTCGATATCAGGATCGATAGCAGGTTGGAGAGAAACCTCCTATGAGGCTTTCCGCTTTACGGATGTCCCCTGTGGAACTTCCGTTTTTTACTATCAAATTATTACGTCATTACATAATTTATATGATATAAAAGCTTGTCGCAATATTTAAGTATTCGTATTTACCTAATTTGAAATTTTTAAATATTAAAATATATTAGATCAAGTTATTTATTTTACTTGTTTATCTACACAAGTAAATCTTGAGACAAGCTTTTATATCATATAAACTATGTAATGACGTTATAATTTGATAATAGTAAAAAAAAGTTTTAAATGAACAGTTTATTTTATTTTTTGCAGCGCGTTTAAATAAAAGTTAGTTTTTAAAAAAGTTTTTTTTTTACATTTAATTCATTTTTAAAGTAACTTCATGTAATAACTAAGATAAAACGCTCTAGTCTTTGTAACAATTAAAATATCTCTTATTCTGAAGATCATTTCAAAAATGAATGACATAGCAACACATCAGATTTGAAAGATTGAAAATTTGTTCATAAACTTTTGTTACAAAATGGGCCTTGTACATTTTATTTTTTGTAAATTTTTACTAATTTTTTCCCATTTTGGTAATGATAATTTCTTTTTCTCTTCTTATTTTTAGTCTATTTTTCTCAAAATGTAGTAAACACATCTAAAAACTACAAAAAATTCCCCATATCTCCATTTTTTTTTAAAAAAAAGGTTGTCCCAAGTAGTCGGATACCTTAAAGCACAATAATTTTAGCATAATTTAATAACGGATCATACGGACTCGCAAATAGATCACCTTTCTTATACTAGATGGTTTAGCAGTCGGCCCAATTAGGTGCATTTCCTTTAACTAATCCCTTTGGCTTGAATAGGATGTGATTTGATATGAGGACCTCCCTTTGATGACGAACGCGATCTATGCAAATGATTATTGTTACATAAGGGGATGTATAGTAAATAGCGCTGTGGATGTTAAGAGAATGGCACGTGACAATTCTAAAGGTAAGAGTATAACTTGAGTGCTTAGGGGCGTAAGTGTTTATTAACATTGCCCTTTGAAGCTACGCTAGGGCTTTAGTATTAGACAGAGAGAATTGATCAGTCGATTGTTCTTGAGTAACTCCATTAAAGTGATTAGAAAGGGGATCAAAGCCTAGCTGTTAAAAAACACTTGTTAAAGATTTCAAGTTAGTTAATATTACTATAGTAGATAGTTTTTCAGAGTTAGGTTGAGAAAACAGGTATGTACGTGTATAATTAATTTTGGTAAACTCAAGTTAAAGAAATAATGTTGAATTCTTTTTCACCTCTGTTATTATTTCGAATCAAACATTTTCACAAGTATCATCAACATCCCTGAGATCCATTAGTATATTAAATTTAGAATGTTGTATCTAACCAATTTTAAAAGTGGTACGACTACTAATTAAGTCTGCTGATTTATCTATGGCAATTTTTCTTAAGAAGAGGTATTTTGAATATCGTGATGCGTTGAATTAATGATGTATTGGAATTTTTATCGATTGACAATTTTGTAAAATCTTACAATTATTTAAAAATTATTTTGAAGTATATTTCATTTTTTGATATATATTAGAAGATCCAATGCTTATATTTATGCAATTTAATCTGTTACAAATACTTTAATCTAAATTATCTTGTATGAGATATATAAAGAAACAAGATTTCTTTTATGTCTCTTCTGCCTTGATTAAAGAAATATAATTTGAGCTTTTATAGTTTTAGAGGTGCTTTTTTATGTATTAAGGTACGTAACGCAACCTTTCAGATCTTATAGTCCTTTCTTAAGATTCTATTGAGCTAATATGATTGATTGCTAACTAACGTTCAACTTAATTAATGCAAAAATTATTAATGGAATTCCCAAGAGAACCAAGATCTTTTAAATGAGTTTGGTGCTATAAACTTGCCCATCGGGAGCATCCATCCCCACACTTAAAGATTATTGTGGAAAATATTTTTTTTACTGGAGAAAAGTAAGTTTTTTAACAGAATGTGTCTTAAAAATAATGTTAGACTTTCTTCCCCGAAGTTACATAGTTCAGAGATTACTAAATTATGTAATTTACAAAGCATGTACGATGCAAATATCGATGAAGAAAAATCAAGTGTGAAAGTAAAGGGAAAATATTTAAAATCACTAGCTTGATTGCAGTTACATAGTTAGTACCTATACAAATACAAATATAACAAATAACGTTCTCTTTAGGGGAAATGATTATCCAAAAGATATTTGGAACACATAAATATACAACAAAAACATTTTTTACGTTATATTCATGTTAAATATAAAGTTATTTGAAGGGAAAAAAACACAAAGTGCATAGGGGAAAAATGCTAATAAAAAGTTTCATTCAAATAAGCTAAAATATAGCTAAATCATAAAAACAGAAAACAACAACAACGGATTGATCGACAAACAAAGAAAAAAGAAGATAGTTAAAAATAACGATGCCAAAAAGAAAATAAATGAATTTATAATTAAATGTTCAAATAAATAGACACGTACCTAGTAATTTCGAATTTCAGCTAAGAGACGAAGAGGGCATCTGAGTAGATATTTCAGGCTTTAAAATTCCCCACTCTGTCAATGTGAGAACATTAATTTTCGACATATTAAATTACATGATCCCACATGAGGGACCTTTATAAACACCATGATGCCAACCCATGACTCAACAGAATCAATGCAGATCAAAAGTTCATGATCATAACCACTTGGCAACCCCACCATTTCAAATTATACGAAATTGTAAAGAAAGTCAAATTAATGTCAAATAATGGCTAGAAATATTTTTTGGATAACTTACATTTTTTTGTATGAAATAGAACTTATTCATTGCATAAAATGTAATACTTGACATACCAAAATTTAAAAAAAGGACTAAATTTTAAAAGTAAAATTTAATTTTTTTTATCGTTACTGTACCAAAATCTAAAAAAGAAATATAGAAAGATTAGAGCAACATATAAATATATAATATTGTTTTTGTGAGAAATTAATTACAAAACATAGAAAGTGCTTTGCTGGAAGAAATTTAAACTGATGCAGTTTTGAAAATTATCCAGGTACGCTAGTATTCAGTTTTTCATACGATTAATGAAATCACGAGAGAAAGCTCATTAGACCAACTTAAAGTATTTGTAGTTGTTTACCGCAGTTACAATTGTCAATTTGTAAGCCTATTAGGCTTGATTAAGATAAATTTAGTATGTACACATATATTTACTTAAAAGCTTCTAATGAAGTATTTATTTGTTTTTACATATTTTCACGCATTTCATACGTACATATATACCAAGGAAAAATATTCTAAATGCAATTAAACAAAATTCTCTAAGATTATTATTATAATAACGCGACAAAAAACTAATAAAAGAAGAACTAGAGGAGATAGAACTGAAAGATTAGCAAAAACAAAAATGTGCTTACAGATATTGTTATAGATATATGTAAAAGTTTCAATAACAATTTCAACATAAAACACACATTAAATCTTTCACGTTTGGACTAAGTAAGACAGAATTATGTATTAAAGAAATGTACTAAATTCAGATAAAAAAAGATTGGCATGCTTATACACATATTATAATAGACATTCACAAATTATTGAAACTCAAACATAAAATAAAAGTCAATGTAAATAAAAAATATCAAACAGAATATTATACATTATTATATATGAATAAATCATATGATAACATTAATTTTTCTAGCATATTTAAAAATATATATCAACTTTCTCAATTCAAAATATTAAGTTACTTAAATATAACAAGAAAATAGGTAGATCAATTTTTAACTATAATATGCCAAAAAAGCAGAAAAACTTAAGGTGTAATTGTAATGAATTTAAAGAATTTATAGATAAACATCACCAATATGTTGTTACTGGTGACTTCAATATTGTAAAAGACAATAATCTTAGAAATTTAATGAGTAAAGGTACTGATCTTAGTCTAATGATTTTCAATAATAATAAAATTATAAAAAGTCAATTATGTAATAAAATTGAGCAACTCATTTACAAAAAACCTATTAAATATAGTATGCCTTTAGAAGCATTCACAGAACTGAATTGTAGTATGACATAACAGATTAATAAATATAACATTAGAACACATAATAATATCTTTTTAATAATATTAAAAATCAGTTTAAAAATTGTAAAATAAATTTACTATAGTTTCTGCTGATAGAGTGCTAAGAAATTTTGCCTTCACATGTAAATACTGTTATAGTCTAAGGATCAACAAATATTTTGATAATAATACATTTTTTTACTAAGTCATCAAATTCTGATAGAGAAATAAATAATCATATTTTGGCTTTTCATAAACAATTAAGAATACAAATTAAACTGTTCAGGACCATGATCACATATATATGGTCACTCATTTCTCCCTCCAGGGCCCACGGTGAATTGCGCTTTGTGATTGCATATGTGATTGCGCTTTCCCTTCTTTGAGACCAATGATCACATCGGTGTGATCAGAATACAGAACGTGTTTATATTAATTTTATCAGATTTAAGACATTTTATCAGACTTAAGACTGTGATTAATACACTGCTGGCCACCGTAAATGCAACACCAAGAAAGACAAGAGATAGAACAACAAAATTTATTTTGTAGATAGCATGTTGATCAAGTATCAAATGATTAAATTTATAGACTTCTGTGAAGTGTGGTTCCTGCCAGAATCAGTAGCCAGAGTAGCCGCCATTGTTGGAGATCACTGCTGCCACACGCCTCGGCATTGATTCAAAGAGACTTTGGATGTGTTCTTGGGGTACAGCAGACCAAGAAGCTTCCACACGTTGCCAAAGTTGATCTGGTGTGGCAGCTGGGGTGTGATCTGGGTCAATCATTGAGCAACCATGGACCACATGCTTTCCATTGGCAAAAGATCCGGACAGCGAGCCGGCCAGGAAAGCAATTCAATCTGGTGATTGACGAAGAACCTTTGGACAATGCGTGCCACGTGTGGTCGCGCATTATTCTATTGAAACATGGCTGTGGCCAAGCTCTGAAGGTAAGGAAGGACAACTGGCTCCAACACTTCGGAGATGTAGCGCTGGCTGTTTAAAGTACCGGCAATACGTACTAGAGGAGTGCGAGAGTGATATCCAATACCACCCCATACCATAATAGCCGATGCAGGACCAGTGGGGCGGTGCATAACGCAGCTGTTCAGCATCCTCTCACCACGGTGTCTCCAGGCTCGAATCCGACCATCGTGGTGTTGCAGACAGATGCGTGACTCGTCAGTAAAGACAACTTCATTCCATTCTTCCGCCCACATCCTTCTTTCATTGCACCATTGGCGGCGGAGACGTCTGTGGGTATGCGTCAAGAGTAGACCAAGCAATAGCCGTCTTGCTGACAGACCACTCTGCTATAAACGACGTCGAATGGTACGCTCAGACACTGAATGATGCGTTATAGACTCAATGTGCTGTACTTTGGTTCGTGATGTGACTGAGCGATCCGTCACTGCCATGCGCACAATTTGCCTGTCCTCACGTGAAGTGGTGGACTGAGGTGAATATGATCGACCACGTTGGTCCGTCGTACCCTCCTGCATCCAACCGTTACATTTCCGTATTACAGTTGTTTGGTTCCGTCCAACACGATTACCGATTTCCCTGAAAGATAATCCACAATCTCGGTAGGCCACTATCCTTCCTCTGTCGAACTCGGATACTTGATCAAAAGCTGATCGATGTTTTCTACGAGACATAACTGATCGTTTTATGTAAAAACCACAAGAAAAACACAATTGCCGAACTTGAAATCGTCGAAATCTCCGAGCCTTTAATATCGCTTTGAGTTGGCGCCACAGGCGTGCGTGATGTGTTTCTGCGCTGAAATTCTAATCATTTGCATATCTCACCTCCGCTAATGCATGTTGTAAATTTCATGTTATTTGCGTGCTTGCTTCAGGGTGTTGCATTTACGGTGGCCAGTAGTGTATTACGGATAGGTAGGATGACGTTTGAAGAATAATCACTGCAAATTGGGAAGTTATATGTTTACAGTACCAAATTATTTGATGAAAGGTGTCAAATGTCCACATTTTCAAATTTATACTTTTCATCACAAAATCAAATATATGTGTGATAGGGAGTTTGCTTTATTTCTTCCTGAACTGATATGACATGCTCTATACCTACTTGATGTTGAGTTTCGGAACACACTAAATTCGTTATTAATATCATGTAATATAGACTACATGGTGTAATCTACCGTATTTACTCGAATCTAAGCAGCCATTGATTCTAATTCGCACCCCGAATTCTCAAAATATTGTCATCGATTATAAACCCCAATTCTCCACTTGTTTTTGAGAAAATTTTTTTCAAAACAATGTGTAAAAGGTTAATAAATATCCCATGCTTAAGAAATTTTTAAAAAATTTAATGAGAAATAATAAGAAGTTAATTATTAATTTATTTGACCAGTATTAAAAATTTTCAAATACATACATGACCCTGCAATTCATCTGACCGTCAGCATCATGTTTCGAAAATGATTCGCGCGTTACTTCCATTGTCACAGATGACTTCGGAATCGGTGCCAGCGCTCCATTTTCCTACACGATGCCGTCTTCCATGCCATTTAATGCATTTGTTATGCAAATTTAATTTAAAAGGATGTATGAAAAGGAAGGATGCAGAATGTAAGAAAAAACTATTAAAGACTGTTGAACATTTAGAAGCAAAAATTATATCTCTCTCATTTTGTTTACTCCATCGACGTTCATATGTTTCATTCGTGTCAAATTTTCAGTGTTACTACTCTGCTTCCGTTTTTTAATTCTATATAGAAATGCCTCTTTGATGTTTGAATGATCAAAGAAAGCATAGACAAAAAAATTACTAAATAGAAGCACACAACGATGTTTAGGATAGACTAATTACTGGAGCTAAGCTGCGGAATAGGATAAGTCATCGATGCAAGTAGTCAGAAAGAATGGTTACATTTTTCCTTTACAAAGGGTTTGTAACTCAATTTTACCCATCCCAACAAATGTTTTGCCATCGATTCTAAGCTGCACCCCATTTTCAATACCGTTAACACTAGAAAAATGATGTGGCTTAGATTCGAGTAAATACGATAGTTAAACAATCAAATAGACTATTCTTAAATAATAACAGTAGCTTTTCAACACTGTTTTGATTACACTAATCTATATTTTACAATATTTATCTTTATTATCATCAAGGCAAAAGAGAGAGGGCTCAAGACTATTGATTAACATCCAAAAGAGGATTTTGTGTGTGCCTATACAGACGGTTCTTCTGATGAACCGGGGGTATTTATGACCACTCCAAGTGATACAATCTACCAACGAGTATTCGGTGCCATTGCCTTTGCTTCACTTGTGAACTTCGGGCGATAATTGAGGCTCTTGATCTATATGACACTCTCCATTTTCTAGAAGAGGCTAAGGGTCTCGTCATTTTCTGTGACTCAAAAGCAGTGCTCCAGGCAATTCTAAATGGAGGTTCATGGATTGCTGAAGAGATTTGCTCTCGCCTTTTTAGATTACAAGAGTTAGATAAAGCCTGCTTCCTCCAATGGTGACCTGTAAATGTTGACATTACGGGGAATGAAAATGCGGATAAACTGGCGAAAGAAGCTAGAAATCTTAATAATGACTTTTTCAACGTTACTTTATTAGACGTAAATGCTGTCACAAATATCAAATTGAGAGATAAGTCAATTCCTCTAAAGCACAAATCAGTATTATAAGTGAAAACCACTTTATAACAAAGACTATTACTAGGTTAAGAACAGGTCATCACAGAAGAATGGAGTTTGATAGGGATGGTAGAAGAACATATGGGAATTGTGTTGACTGTTAAGATACACAGCCAACACCTGCTCATTTCCCCCTGTCAACCTATCCTTGCTGCTCTATAAGAAATAGGGGTACTTTTGTCATCAACAAACCTGTAATGTGGACAATATTGCACAGATTGCGAAAACAGTCATCTGGGCCCATGGTACTCTCTGATTTGTTCCCGTCATGGATACGATATCATCATCATTACCATCCTTATTAAAATTATGACATATATTGTTACATTATATAAAAAATTGCATGATGTAACACACGGACATACATAAAGTAGATATATTATAAAGAGTCATCCATAAAAGTTAGATCTGATATTTCAGTATTAAAAACTCTATAACTTTTACTAAAAAAAAATGTCTTTTCAATGTATTTTAATCGAAAATGTTTTAAAATTGTTTTTGACATAATATATTAAAACTGAAATAACTGATATTTCGTTTATTTTTCATTATCATGAAGCAAAAATCTTTTTCGAGAAAACATTCAAAAATTAATGTTACATTTTTGCAAACGTGTGGAACCTTTTATGTAAACTCTCCACTTTGTTTATAAATCAAAATAAAAAAAGTACTTATTCCCATCAAAATCGAATGAAAAACATGGTATTGATTCCAGACAAAATGAATAACCTCCGAAGTATACATACACCACATATACCTTAACTCCATCGAGAAAAATGAACATTTTTTTCCTGTGAATATGTTTATGTGCGATTGGTACTCCAAAATTCAATTTATTACTTTATTAGAATAATTTTTTCTGATTTTTCCACTTTATATTAATTTAATTTTATTTTTTACATTACTTTTGAATATCGTTTTTCTTTATTCTTCCTTTGGAACAAAATGAATAGAATGGTCATCGGGGCACACGATTTCTGATGAGATCTTAATCTCCTTTCTTGAGACTGTTGTTGCCACTGATGATATTACTTGCAATGTTTAATTGGGTAGTTAAATGATTATAAGAAGTTATGAAATTAAAATTATAAGTTAAGATTGCAACCGTTTAAATTAGTGAAACAAATTTCTGGAACTGTTTATTGTTTGCGTTGGAGTGAAAATAATCAGAAAATCTATGTCTACCAAGGCTAACGTACGCACAACTTGATCATTGGGTATCGAGTCAACTCGTTCGGCGACTGGGAGAACCCAGCACCTTGTTCGTTGACTTCCAACTGTGTTTGGAACAAAATAAAATATCCATAAATGTAGAACGTGTTATTTTAAAAATAAATATTATTTTTCAAAAAATTGCAAAAAAAAATTAGATAGCAACTTTTAGGTACTTATATCAATCAAAATCTGAAATGAATCGAATTGTGTGCTTCGTTAGTAGGGTTCAATATTTAAACTAATATATGATATGGATGCAAAAAACATTATGATGCCATTTTTTTAAGAAACACTCCTGGTGGTCACGATAGCTTGTGGCTGGAGTTGTTATTAATGAGATGCAAGTTCGAGTTCTGATGCTATTAAAGACCCTCCGGTGTACATGAGCTAATAAAACAAGTTCTTCGTGTTGATGATCAGAAAGGTTTCATGTAGGAATCGTGTGTGGAAATCAGGAAAGTGACTTATGGAAGGTTGTGTGCTAATTACCAAAATTAAATAATCCTTTATTAAATAGCCTGAGTTTTATTTCAAAGTATGAGTTAAATTTTCAGTCAGATGTGCTCCAGAAATGGCAAATCTGCCGAAATAATGACTTGAAAGCAATGCAATTAATTCAATAATAATATACTTTGGCATAAAGCTGTACAATACGACTATTATTGCAAACCGAAAAATCATCAAGATAAGTTCAAACTTTTCTATATATTATTATACATGGCAAGCCAAATGATTTATTGGTAATTATTATAAAACTTGTTCTTAAATTAGAATTGTTAAATTATCAAATACATATTTTACAGTACTTATCATTATAAGTGTATTATATCAGTGTAAATGTGTGTTTTATGTTTTATTATGTCAGAATGTATTTTATTTTTTCTTCCGCTTAGTAAATTAATATTTTTAAGTAATGTTATGTTTTCGACTTTTTGATATGCTCGTCTCCCACCTAGGTTTATAACTCCTCTCTAGGAGAAGTGGAGTGCCCCAAAGTTTGAGAAACGCTGATATACGTAGTACTTTTTCCATCCGCTTAGAAGTTACGGAAACGGAAATGATGCAAACAAATTGTGAAATTTTTCAACGCAAAATGATCAAACTGAAGGATTGCCTTTTTTAATTGTGAAATATGTAACCTAACATCATCACCCAAGTATCTAAGCCAATCAGAAGAACCTTCACCAAAAATTATATGATCTTAATAGCTTCCGGTTCTGAATTGATATAGAGAGATTTCTGGAAGAAACAAAGGTCGCTTCTTGTGATTGTCATGTAAACCGCGCTTGTTGGTGTCATACATTTTCTGTAGCTCTTTGTTTTATAATTGTGATCATAAAACAAAATGTGAATTGTTATTTAACTCCTTCCCAGTTTTTCCCGTGCTAAGTTCAGGCAAGTGAAACGTACCATCCCGACTCATCCTGAGTGTAAATCGGGCTCTGTGAAAACTTGCACTGAGCAATTGGTTTTTAATAAATTATTTTACATGAGTTTTTTTTTTATAGTTTCGAATGATTGAAAAGTACCACTCGGTAGAATTTTCTCGCAAAAAGAGGACGTCCTTCTGCTGAACATCGACCCCCCCCCCCATTTCACGCTTGTCTAAAAAACACTTTGTTAAAAAGAGTCATTAAAGAGAAGAAGTTAAAAAGAGAAACAAAACTCTCTACTATTCATATTGGGTTGTTGCGTTATATGCAGTAATGAAGTTTCAAATTAATTGTCCAGAATCAAATTTTGATTAATAATTTCATAAACATTTGTGTTGATGTGAAAGATGTAAGTAAAATTTATAATTCAAGATAAACGCAAGGTATTCAAAGCTTTATATTTATAGTTAGTGGTAACTGACTCCAAAGGCCAACTTTACAGGTAAATTAATAATTTACTTAAATATTTTTTTACATTAATTTTTAGGAAATTTTTCTTGCAAATGGGGTACTGTTATGCGAAAAAATATGTATGCTTGGAAATATACATAAAGAATTAAACTGTTGTATATCAATAATCCAGAAATAAATGGCGCATATAAGGGGCTTAAGCCAAGATGTTTTTTCCTCAATTGCGCCAGGACAGCAACCAGAAATAATATTTATAACAAAAACGCTGTAGATCTAATCAAATCTTTATATTATTACATAATTATAAAAAAATATATTAAGGAAAACCACTTTGGTGGCGTCAAGGCTCATGATAATTTTTGTTTTTGTATCAATTTCACATTTTAAAATTATACGCATCTGCTTTAGATTCAAAGATGAATGATGCCAAGGTCTAACTCTTCTAGACCATTAAGATAAAACCATGCAATGAAATAAAAAACTAATATTCCATTACATATAGAGATTTTCATTTATTATTAATTGCTGATTCTATTTTACTGTTTTATTCAAAAATGTCATACATTAGCAACATGCTATTCAGTAACATGTCACAGTATCCTTATCTTTATGAGGTTCTCTTTTCAAGTTTTTCGATATCACATTTCTCTTCGCCGTGTAACTCTGTAAATAAATCCGTAAGACAATCCTGCAAAATTTAAAATTATATTGAAACTGTATTGCATTAAAATATATTATTTATAGATTATAATTCTGGAATAAAATGCATTAATTAAGATATTAGTCCAGTTGGTGATAGGTATTTATATTGGTAGTAATTTTAAAACTATCGAGAAATACAAACCATCTTTTAAAATTAAATTTGTCTTATGAATGAAAAAACAAATTTTAAATACCAAAAAAGTAATATAGTTATAAACATTTATGTCGATGGTTTGCTTTGGTTTATTTTTGTATCTTCTTTATAAGAATATAATTAATTTTCTGCCTTTTAAGAAACAGTAATTACTATTTCAACTCCTTTTTAT
>BMAO01038489.1:0-86019 GCA_019973975.1 Trichonephila clavata
TCTTTGTGCGTATATTTTCTTAGTAACACAATATAAGTGCAGCCAACAACATTTTGGCGGATTTCATTCCGAATTCATTATTCCTAAAGAAGAATATATTTTATTACGTCACTGATTTCAGTTTCAAACAATTGAGTTTTTTTCGGGTAATATAATCCATGCATTTTTTTAAAATTCTAATATTAAATATTAATTAGTATTTAATTTTACCTCTCGTGAAATAATAAGTTTTGTAACGTATAAACCCTAAGAGTAGGTATTGATCATTTGAGCATGTCTGAACTAATTTTAATATTGGGACATTTTTTTTTCAAGCGTAAGATAAAGCTTCATTCTAATTAAATATTATAACATTTCCGAGTTTATTTTTAAATGTAGCATCGAGTAGATGAATTAAATTCAGAAGCACTAAATCCTTTTCCTTATATCTAGCTTTAAAAAATCATATGGTTTATTTTACCGTTGCAATGTTGAAAAATTGAGATAATTGCAATTGAATAAAACATAATTTATTTAGATTATAAATAGAAAATTACAAATCCAACACTTAAGAATCCATTTTATGACTGAATTAAATACGTTTAAGGAATTCCATATTATTAATGTTAGTTAGCGTTGTTATTAATCCCTTGAATGAGTTTTTGCAAATTATACTTAGTTAATTATGTTTCTGTAAAACTAAATCAGTTTCAATCTATTACTTTTTTCATAGTACATTAACATGAAATGTATATAATTTATGTTATGAACCAGAATCAAAACAAACCAATATGACAAAATTTGTAAGAATACTATGGATTGACAGTAAAAAAAAAAATCCATAGTAATCCTTTAAATATTTCATTTTTACACTTGAATAGTTTTAAAAATAAATTATAGTTTAAATAAATAAAAAAATACGCTTTTATAATTAATCGAACTAAAATTTAAAAAATAATTCTTAATATAAGAATAAAATGATTAGTGAGAAAATTAATGTCGTAGTGGTAAAAGCGTGGGGTGCATTGTACTACATTTTTACACTAACTCTGTATTTAGGAATGGTACTAGTAAGAAATTATAACAATTGATATCGAGCACCCCACGTTTTTACCACAATGACATTAATTTTCTTGTTAATCATTTTCTTCTTATATTAAGAATTACTTTTTTATACTTTTTGTTTCCATTAACTGTAAATGCGTGTTTTTTTAAGTTTTTTAAACTGTAATTTATTTTTCATTTTTTAGTGAATTTAGTCAAGTGTTATGGTAAGAAATTTCTGACGTATCATCTCCTTTTTCACATAAAGAATTCTTTTTTGTTATATTTGTATTAACCGTGAGCGTTTTCGCTTTAGGGTTGTAACTTAATCTTTCAGTCGACAAATCTAGAATTAGTTGCCAAATATGGAATTGGGATCTGGAATTAGTCACCAAATTTCGAAATGGGAAATTGCTAATCCTGATCAGGGCAATAGAACAAAATTATTATATTATTATACTGTCGTCGGCTATTGATAAGTGTTCAAAACTTGGAATTAATCTGATCTTTTAAAGTCGGTAAAAATCGAGCTCAAAGATTCCGTTACATGTAAGTGAAGCTAATAAAAGCGTGATAAAAACGAAGCTCTTTGAAAACATATAGATTTATATAGGTAATAAATATATGAATATGTTGAACTTTAAACTAACTTACTTAAACTAATTTACATTTAAAATTACTAATATTTACTAGGTAAATACAAATATTTAGTCAAGCAAAAAACCGTAATTGATATCTATATATTCTTTCTTATTCTTTGAAACTCGTACTTTGATCCATGAAAACGTAAGACCTTAAACAAAAAAAGAAAACATTTTCTTATCCTATTTGAAATTATTTTTTTTGGTGCTTTGGCTTATGTGTCTCTAGAATTATTATTGAGTCAAGCTATTTCAATTTCAATTCTATGATTTAACTTCCCATAAGAAATAAACATTTTTTGTTGGAACTTGTTAGACGAAATTTGGTATTGATGTGAAGTGTTCAAACGTCGAACAGTCCTTTGACATTTCCTTTCAAAGAATTTATAGAAAAACATTTTTTGTCCTCAGAGAAGTACTTAGGAAAGAATATCGTCTTTCGGAGTAGATATTAAACATTTTATTTCCGTTACTTTTGGTTCAGAATATTTCTTGAAGGCATTGAGAAGAGATTCTTAGACCAAAGCAAAAGTATCCACTTGGCAAAATTTATTCAAAATATCTTTCAATACTAACTCTTTCCCGAGATAAAAGGTTTTTAATAGTTTTGAGGAGTCATTATGTGAAAAATTTGAAGAACTACAGAATGTGAAACGTTTAATGTTCTTGATTTAATATAACTCAATGTGCATTCATTTTTGTTTAAGCACACATTATTTTTCTGTAAAAAATAATAAATATGTTAGAACTGTAAGGAAGAGAATTTTCTTAAAGAGAGAATTATAAAAATAAATATTTAAGTAAAATAAAGAGAAATTGTAGAAAATTTCATAATTAGAGTTCTAATCAAATTCTCCATTATAACAGAAAAGAAAGTCGATATATTTCATGTTCTGAATAAAATAAGAGTACAGAAAAGTCTTCTAAAATTCTACTTTGCAGCAAATATAAGTCGATTATCATATAATCTAAAGATTTAAAAATGTCTAATTGAATAAAGAAAAAAAATTAAAAAACTAAAGGAAGCTTTAATCTTTTGTTAATCTTATTATCTCAATTTCGATAATTTGTGTAATATTTCATGAAATTGTCAAGAACTATTACTGGGAGGAAAATGTTGAATGGTAGAATTATTTACACTTCATTTCATTATTTTTATTTTCTTATTAATTTAAAGCCATACTTATGTCGCATGTAGCAACCCGGAGGTTGCAGGTGTAAGAAGATTCGGGGACATAATTTTAAAAATAATTGCTTTTATTTCGGATCTAACACATTATGAGAAATTTACAACTTATTCAATAACTTTGGGAGCAATCTTTATCTAAACTCTTAATCTAACTTATAACATTATTCTACATAATTTAGCTCTGGGTCCACCTGTAGATCACTTGACAACTCCTTCCTGAACTGCAACGGCCTGGTTCAAATCTACATCTAATTTTCTTCTACTGCTCTGAGTACATGTTACAGTTGAGTAATAACTACAATATAGACAACTCCCTATTTACAATTCACGTTCAAATATTAACTTTTCACGATTCTCCGATCAACCTAATACATCCAAAGATAGGGTATAAAATCATTTACATTAGCATAAAATCAAGTCATCTCCACGAAAAGTGGTTTCTCAACTCAAATCATCATTTTCCTAAGAGGATTATTAGAAGTCCTGCGGATAGAACCCATCACACAAAAGATGGAATTTCTACTCTAAGAGTTTACGCATGAGTACTGTATTTAAAAATTAAAATAATATAGCCATATATTTCTGTGTGTATGAGTGGTATAAAATAATTTATAATTTTTATCAAAATTTTCCTGAAGTTTATAATCAGGGACATGCTACCAATTCAATATAACAGAAACTATATATATAGGCAAAAGAAGTTATATTAATGAACACTAATGTGTAGATGCATGATTCTACGAGGGTGAGTCAAATAAAAGTGAGCCCACCCCTCTGTGTAAGATTGGCTTCGTCCATCATCCGCGATGCACGCGCATAGCGCAGTGATATTCCTCATTTACGGAAGTGACGTGAAAGTGTGAGGTTAAAATTCGTTAAAGCACACATAGACTGGGTTGAAGATGGTAGCGTAACATAACGGACGCTCTAAAAGAGGAACAGCTGGTTTTTGATAGCTGAAAGTGCTTCCCAATAAGAAATTTGTTGCCTATGACAGTCATGTACGATGAACATTACATCTCATTGACCACTGTGAAGCGTTGGAGGAAACGGTTCAGAGAAGGACGTGAAAGTTGCAAAGACGATCCAAGAACGGGCCAAAGCCACCTCGCAATCACCCCCGACACAATTGCCCAGGTTGATGAGTGGATTCGACAAGAACGGCAGCTAAGCATCAATTAACTGGCTGAAGATTTTCGAGAAACTGAAGAAAAAAATCCCAAGGGTGCCAGATTCGTGTCGGACTATGCCGTAAAGGAGTCAATTGCAGACTATTTGAATCAGCAGCCCAGATAGATTTATGAGACGGGAATTATGCAGCTCGTTTGCCAATGGTACAAATGTCTCAATGTTCATGGAGACTTCTTTTAAATAAAGTACTCTGTCATATATTCGCATTGGCTCATTTTCATTTGACTCACCCTCGTATTAGGCGTTTCTTTTTCGCTTCTTACTAGCGAGTTATAATTATTATTTCGTTCTAATTTGATGAGAGAGGGAACAAAACAAGGAAATGATACTAATAAAATAAATTTTCCTTCTGATAATACGTTGTGAAGTATCACAGACGAGACTAAAGACTAAAAATTATAGAAATAAAATGTGATATAAATGTATAATATTATGCAAAAATAACGCAAGTAATAACAAATGAAAGACATACTTTTTTATTCGAACTTACAATAGTGAAATATATTCAATTAACTATAATTTGATATGTCCCTTATTTTCGATATTTAACCCTTTTTAATTGAAAATGGGCCTTCTGGCTTTGATATACTTCCACTACAGCCATTCATGAATATTTCATAAGTAAGGTGGTGCAGTTAATATATGCTCCAATTACCAGAACTTCTACTATCATTCGACGCGTTTAAATTTCTTAAAATTATATATTCATATATATTTCGCACTTACATCTACTCCAGGTATACTCAAGCCTTTTAATTATTCTAATCTAACACTGTCATCAGCTTTATGATGCATCAACTTATTTGGGAAAAATGGCAAGAGGTTCATAATAAACTGGCCATTTAGTGTGTATATACTTTAGTTATTATCCTTTTAGAGTATAAATATGTAATAAATATTATTATTTTATTTTTACTATGTCTTTTTTCATTAAAAAATATTTTTAAAAAGAAATCTAGTAAATAAATTATTACAGATTATGCATGATTGCTTCAATAGACCATTTGTCATGTATTGATTTCTTATAAAATTAATAAAAGGAAATTTTTCAAATAAATGCAAAAAGACTTAATTGATTTGATTCGAATTTTTACGATGTCTTTGCTTTTTTTTCACATAAGATTCATTTGATAATCACTTTTTAAATGAAAGTTTTACAATAATTTCCATCAAAAATCTTTTAAAATAGATAACCGAGAATCATTAATAATTTTTTTAAGAAAAGTGTAATACCTTACATATGTATAAGTTACAATTTTGCTCTTTAACAACTGGTAGTTTTCTATTTAAAATTACTTTAAAGTCATTTAACTATTATGAAGACGTTACTAAATCTATATTTTAGTTGTACTTTTTATTTACAGTCATGTTAAGTAATACAATTAATTTTTTCCATACTTAAAAATATGTTAAATTTAAGCTTAGTAAAATAAAGCAAAAATCTTAGTTATTATGTGAAAGTTTCTTAAAAGCTATTTCTACTGATTTTTTACTGAACAATTTTAAAATATAACTACAATATTTCCTGAATTTTATTATAAAAATTTATATTAAAAATATTTTTTAAAAATTCAATTTATATTCTGGTTTTTTTTTGTCAAATAAATAAAACTAAAATCATATAATTAATATTGAAATAATTTGCCTTCTTAAAATCAATAATTTATTAAAAACTTTTTGAAGTTTATTAATGTTTTATAAAAACGTTGTGCTGCTAGAAAAGCTCAGTGAAATTGGTAAAAAAAAATCTCACTATATCTGTTACTAATTTTTATTAATTTATTGTGGAGGCGATTTCAAGGAATATATTCAATGTTATACTAGAAATGAGAATGAACGAGTTATATTTAATTTCTCTATAAATAACACGTTTCAGTTAGTTTTGAAACTTTAATATTTGGTTTTACTATAAAACATTTTTATTTTTTAAACCTTAGATTGCGGATAGGACAATAAAAGTACTTTTATACTCTGTACTCGAAAGAATATAAAGCATTTTACACGTTTTATTACATTTTTTTTTCAAATGAAATTTTTATTACCAAAATAAATTTATGTTTGAAAAATAATGAACAATAACCGAGAAAGTAGCTGACTACTCCATTAGCGTCATAAAAAATTTATTTTGTCTTTCTTGTTTTAATCTGGATTTTTTCTTGTTTTAGGCTGGCGTACAGGAATATGATAATCTGGGAAATTTTCCCTTATATCTGAAAACATTATGATTGCACCTTTTTCTGCTTGTCATAATCTCTTGGGTGTACTAAGAATAAGTGCTAATGCTTCAAGAAAGCGTAAAACAAGAAATGTTGATAGAAATAGCTTGTAACCTTCTGAAATGTTCTTACGATATTAAATCTGAAAGATCTGTAATAGTTTTTCTCAGTTGTTAATACGAATGTAGCTTATCTCCGTATTATAAATATAATAACTGAAAATGTTTAACAAACATTATATAATAGAAATAAAGATTCTATAAAAAAACAGGTTACATTAATCAATTAAAAAATTTTGTTGAAATTATTTTAAGAAATATAGAAAAACTCACATATATAATGTTTAAATTAGAAGACTGATAATATGTTTATAAGATATAACATACCCTTTAGAAAACTCAAACATATATATACTATAAATACTTTCTTCAGAGGAATAATAATTCATAGTGATCTTGAGCCCTCCAAGCCTTCGCTTGATAATTAACTTTTAGTTAACGCAGCTAACAGGAAAAAACACAGACTTATCTTCAAAAAAACTAAAATGCTGACAATTTTAAAACATAATAATTCAATTTTTCATCATCCACACATTCGGACTTGTCAGAAAACCCATTTGGTTAGCTAAAACTAATAATGCACTCCTAAAAAGTGAAATTGCCACACCAAGAAATAATGCACATAGTATCATCAAAATTTCAGGAACAATAATGGTGAGATGGATATGCAAATGATTAGAAAAAAGACAAATAAAATCATTATAAACCAGGGGTGTCCAACCCGCTCCACGCTTGCCACAGTGTGGCACAGTGAGGTTGTAACAGTGTCACATGAATACTTAAGGAAAAATTAACATATTTGAAAAATTAATAATAAATAACCAATTTTAAAAATTTTATTGAAATGGGATTGTTTCAAACAAAACACCTTCCTCAAAATTTGGATCAAAATGTGTTTGTGAATAAATGTTTTTAATTATATATATATATATGAGCATTATAAAATAAATATTACCCAAAACAAGCAGATATGTACTTAAAATAACCTGATTTTTTTTAGCATCTTGAAAAGATAGTCCTAATACAGACAGCCTAGTAAAAAAGTAGAAACTCAAAAACCGCATTCAGCGACTGCTGAATGTTTAAAAATTATTTTTACTTAAATGATACAGGTTACTCATTCTTATTTAATACCTAAACTAACTGATTGTGAACCTATAAAATGTTTATCAACAATAAACGCCTAAGCTTGTACTATTGTCTTATTTCTTTTATTATTTTTAAGCTCCACTACATGGACTTGGATTAAAAATCTCCTATTTGCGAAAAAATCCTATAAAAAGCCTATAAGTAACATTTTTTTCAGATTTTCATATTTTTGTTTGTTTGTTAGAAAAGTTTTAAGTGGCACGCATAATAATTTTTTTTATCAAATAATGACACTCTTACTGAAAAAGTTCACCTGTAATAAATCAATCTATTCAGTGCATATTGCACTAAAATCGGGCACCTATAAAGGCCTTAATCCGTCTATCATTCTATCATTTAGTCCATTGAATGTTGCCTGAGGTAACCGTTATCAAATCACATTTATTACTGTACGCATATCCTCCACTTCTTGTGCTAGTGGTCCTCGTTCCATGTCACATCAAAGGAGATTCCACATGTTTCCAATGGGGTTCAGATCTGGAAAGTTTGCCTGCCATGGCAGGATGTCAAATCCAGTCAAGATATTAAAAGTTTCCCATGTGGCATGCTGTGTGGCATTGTCTTGCTGGAAAACTGCGTTAAGTGCACCCTGAAACAAAGGCAGAACAACAGGTTCTGAAACTTGTAAGACGTAGCAGTCCACTGTCAAACATCTGTGAATGTGTCCTAGAGACGTAATGTGATGAAACATCATGTCAATCCAAACCATGAGGACCAGTGTCGAACTCGTTTGACACTTGGCAAAATGGATTTGTTCGTAGCGTTCTCCTGATCGACGCCATACCCTTCGCCTGCCATCAGTCCTCCACTAACAAAAATGATATTCATCCATGAAAGAAATTCGATGCCATTCGATGGTCTAGGTCCGATGAAGATGATACTACGCCAGCGTGTAGCCCTGTGTGGGATGGTCAACGGTGCTTCTGTTGCTGGTATCCGTGCATGTAAATGTATTTCGTGTAATCTGTTGTGTATTGTTTGGTTGAAAAAGATCCACCTGTTCCTGGGGGTAACTGGCTTCGATTGCTACGTGCCATGAAGAAATGGTCTCGAATAGTCAACTGGTGAATACGTCGGTGTGTGCACGCTGACGAGCATCTGTGTGCAACATTTCCTTCTTCAGCGTGATCGTAGAATACCTGAATCCATCGTGTGACACAACGTTGGTTGGTACTCACGTTGTGCCCAACACGAGTTGCTATTGTGCGCAGTGACAAACCAAGTTCATGGAGTTCGATAATGCGGTCAATTTACCCGAACGTTTAGCCCGAATAAGTACCACGCGATCGGATGATGGGTCAAGTTTAATAAGTTGCATAACCATCTCACCATTTTTCTTTTGAAATTTGCATGACGTTACGTGCTTTATTTCTTGGTGTTGCAACTTCCCTTTTAAGGAGTATAGCTGAGATCTCGAGAGCGAACAAGAAATAGTTTTGTGAAAGCTCTGTGAACTGCATTTGTTTATGTTCTAGTTTTGCGTTTTACTGCTTGGTTTATCTGTGTGATAGTCAACAAATTTGTTTTTTTATTAAAGAGATGTTTCTCCTTTTAAGAGATTTTTCCTTTCCTTCCTTTTTTTCCTACCAAAACAACCAGAGATAATATCTTAATACCAAACTGTGTTAAATCAAGTCCGAAAGATTTACAGATATATATATATTCAATGTAGATTAGGAAATATTTAAAAAAAAACTTAATTCAGTTAATAAGAGATAAAATTTAAAGTTGAGTGTCCGATTAACTTATGTACTACTTTTTTTTTAAAATTACTAATTAAAATTTTGAATAAGAGTTTCACATTTTTAAAAAAAAAAAACATTGAAAGGAATTTACTTGTAGCATTCTTCGGCACCACAAAAGTATTTTGTAAAAATAGCTAATCCTTGCATTATTTTCACTCATGGTGTGTACACACAAATACGCGCGCAATTGCAGAATTTCATTTATCTTCTGGTTGAGTTAAATTTAGTGCGTTTCTGTCTGAAAAAAAAAAATTGCTTTCCCATATATATGGGGTTGTTATAGTAATTAGCATCTTTCGCTTACCGGAGCTGAAAAAAATAGTTTTTTATTTCAAAACCTTTTTTAGTTACTGGCATTAAAATATACTGACGGAAAGAAAATATCCCAATACCAATAAAGGCTTGTGTTAGATAAACAAAGTTTGATGAGCACGTTTATACAGCTGAAAGAAGACATCGGTTCAAATGTCGCTCTTTGAGCTTAAGTGGGGCGCTAGTAGTGCCACTCAGGATTTGCAAATCAGGGTTACTTTAACCCCTTCAGGACCTGCGAAAAGAAAAAGAAACGTTTCCCCAGGTCCACGCGTCCCGAGAGTATATGCAACTCTAAAATTTATATTTTACTATAATTGATAATATTTGAATGTACAGTGCAAATATTTTCGCCAAATTTTAAAAACAATTGGGAATTTTAAAGATTATTAATGTAAATATGAATTACAAATAAAACAAGTACTGAAACTATTTTTAGGAATGTCTGATGCCCAATAAACTAATAAGCTTTCTTTCATTTTCCAACTTAATCAAATTATAAACAGAAATCCAAAGCGTAATTAATCACAAACTCTAAAAATGCATAATTCTCTCAAAAAATCTAAACATGTGCAGTTGTTTGCATTCACAAATATCCTAGGTCTAATTTTAAAAAAATCTCGGAGTCCAAATCACATATTGAAGTTGTAAGTTTTGTAAAACATGATTCGGGGAAAAAAAGCGGAACTAAACAGCAAAATAGTGCCTTGTAAAAATTACTATAAAAACGTTCTAAATCTGATCACACCGGTATGATCATGGGCCTCAGAAAAGGGAAAGTGCATTCACATATGTGATACCGTGGACTCTGGAGAGAGAAACGCATAAAAACACATATGTGATCATGGTCCTGAGCGGGTTAAATGCATGCTGTGAAGCTCGTGAGCGTTGATTATCTGTGAAATTCGACGTATTAAGTTGATGTTATCCAAGAATGCCTTTAAAAAAACGAAGAAGCAATTATTGACAACTCATAAAGTTTGATCGAATTTGTGTAATAGGGTTACGAGAAGGTGGATATCCCCCCCCCCCGATATTGCAGAAAGACTACGCCAAAATGTATCCTTTGTGTATGATTGTTGGGGACAGTGGTCAAGGGATGATACTGCCTCAAGCAGACTGGGTTCTGGGTGGCCACGTGGCACTTCTGAATGGGGAGACCGCCGCATTCGTAGTACACCTGAGGCACATCGTAATGCATCTGCAGCAGAAATTTGAGCTGCAGCTGGTACCACAATGACACAACTAACTATTAGAAATCGGTTACTTCAAGGACAGCTCCAAACCAAGCACCCTATAGCGTGTATTCGAAACCGTTGCCGTTTTTGACGCCAGTGGGGTCAAGCCAGAGCTCACTTGAGGATGGAGTGGATATATGTTGTGTGTCTGAGGAAAACAGGCTCTGCCTTGATGCCAGTGTTGGCCCTCCTCTGTTGGTTAGAAAGAGTCCAGGGGAACGCCTGCTACCAGACTGTCTACGGCCTAGACATACTGAACCTTCATTTGAAGTCATGGTCTGGGGAGCAATTTCCAATGACAGCAGGAGCACTTTCAAGGTTATTCCAAACACACTGACTGCAAATTTGTACGTCATTCTGAGAATTCAAAGCATAGTATTGAGATTCATAACTAGCATTCAAGGGTTAGTTTTTCAACAGGATAACAATCGCTCTTACACCGCTGCTGTTACGCAACGTGCTCTACAGTGTTGACAAGTTACCATGGCCAGCGAGATCACCAGATCTGTCTCCAATTGATCACGTATTGGAGACAGTCCATGGCTCCAATGATACTGGAGTTGGACGACAACTATAGCATCATCTACAGCCAGCGAATGGCCACCCCAGAATTGATAAAACAAGTACGACAAGCTTTGTACCACAAAATTATATTCGTCACCTGTATTACACAATGTATGCATGCTTGAATGTTTGCATTCAAAATTCCAGAGGTTACACCAGCTATTAATGTAAGAGCATTTCAAATTTTAAATGCGTTTTCTTGAGCTAAAATTTCCTAGTGATCTTGAAAATTTAATCAATTAAACATGCCGATTAGGCAACTGATTTGTCCAACTTTCATTACTCTATAATATTTTTTCTTGGTGTCGGGATTTTTTTTCATTGTATAAAGAACTGAATGTACGAAAGAGTAGCAACGTATTTTTATCAAAGCTTTAAAATGATTTTTAGCATATCCTTATAATTTAGTTGTATAAACCTGCAGCTTCATGTAAATTGCACACAAATTTGGAATTTTCGAATTTAAAATAAATCACAAAAGAATTGACTAGTTTTTATAATTCTTGCAATGTATAAAGAAATACACCTTTATCAAAATGTTGCTTGACAGTACAAATTGTTTTGATCTATACTCAATATGGATTCCAAGGTATCTAACTTTTATTCCAAAACAACGCACAGAAATAACAAACTTACATTCATGTTCTCTTCAAAATCTTGGGCTGTCACACACTCCTCCCGAGGATTCTTTTACTGCAGGAATCAGAGCGAGAGTATCTCTTTTAAGATACATTAGATTCCAAAAAAGCAAAAAACAGATTTGTGTACTAATCGAATAAAATTGTTCAAGTTGTTCTTCGTGAATAACATTAGAGAATTCTAAAATAGTCAAAGAGGTAGAAGACACAAATGGGTATCTTGGAGGTTGCTAAAACTAAAATAACTTATTAATAATTTATTAAAAGTATTCTCTCTCTCTTTCTCTCTCTCATAGAAGTAAAATATATTCACTGTTTTGTTTCAAAATTTTCAAAATAATTGTTCACTAAATGACATTTTAGAGGGAAAACACTTTAAATTCCTTCTCATTCTTTGCTTCACTAGATTATACTTTTTTTAAAATTAAGTTTTAAAAAATCACATTTCATGAAGTTATTTCTGAAAATTATAGGATATATCGATATCTTTCTAAGGAAACTGATTTCTAAAAAAAATTTATGTAAAATTTCTTTTGAAATCAACTAGTAACTAACGAAAAAAAAATTGAAATGTAACATAGTCAAAAGAAATAAATATTTACTATGTAGAAAAATCTCCCAGAGCTTTTTCTCGAAAGTTGATATAAAGTGAGTGTATTGAAATGCTTCTTTTATCCGAATGTAATAAAATGTAATAATAAAAATAAAAGTAAGACATCACAGTTTTTGACACAGTTGCCATGATAGGAAGGACAATATATTACGCTCTTAAAACATTAAGAGATCAAAAGATTTTCAGAGAAACGCAATTTTTAGATATGAACAAGCATTATAAGAAAAATATGTTGTTTATCACCAACTGGTTGCAAGAATTTTTTTTTTTTGTAACTTAAAGTATAAAAAATTGACAAGGTGCAAATATATTTTTTAGTTTGTTCTGTTTTTTTTTATCACTCTTTTGATTTCTTCTCTCTTTCAAATAAACAACCTATTTCTTGTTGAAAAAGATCAATATGAACTTTTGTGTAAGATGATGAAACATCAAATGAGATAATTTGTTTTTCTAACGTTTTTGCTTTTGTGCATAGAAATTTTTAATTTTGGAACATAGTGTATTTTTGTAGGTTAAAGTTAATGATTTCAACAGTTTTGATGAAAGCTTTAAAGTCTTTACAACTAAAAGTGTTCCGTGTTCTGAAGATTTTAAATCGTAACTGTCGTGTAAATAAAAGGAATGGCCCTTTTACTAAATACAGAAAAAAATGTATTCAAAAGTTGTTTTATTTATAAATAGATCTAAGTCTATGAAGGAAATATCAGTAATAGCACAAAAATAGAAAATTAAATTTTATCCCTCTGTTGCAACCAGAAAGGGATGTAGGCCACCAGTCATTGTAAATTTTCACTGAGCCTCGGAATACACTTACCTTTTATAATACTTTATCTTTAATATATCACTATTATATATTAATGCAAATAATGTTTTCATATCATTATATCTGTACATCTCATTTCTTCTGTAAGAAAGTGGCTGTTAAAACTTACAATGGCATTATAGAAAAACATAATTCAATTTTAAGAAGGAAACACCTCATGAAATATCCCGTTACACATGATAATACTATTACAAGTTTGCTTAGCGGAAAAATAGATGATGACGCCAATTATTAGAAAAATAACAGATTTATAAATAAACGAGGGTGAGCGAGGAACTTCACAAAGACAAATCGACATACAGTAGAACGTCGTTTATCCAAATCAATTGGGACCGGACACCGTTCAGATACGCGATTGTTCGGATAACCGAAAACCGAATGCGATCCATGCAGTATATGATACTGGACACTATACAAATATTGAAAATCATCACATGCGGGAAACGTGCTTAAAGAAAAAGCCAAATAGGTGCAAAACGTCGCAATTTTACCTGGTTTGTGAAAACTGATCACTTATTTTTCGCTGTACCATTGTACACCTTCGTTTTTTTCACTGTAAGGTATCTGATTCTCTTCAGCAGCAGTAATTGAGTAGGACAGCACTCTGATTGCTGTTCGTACCACTCCATAGCTGTCTCTAACACAGAAAACACGTCTGCATTTGATGGAACCTTGAAAGTTTTTTTGTTGCTGTTGTTGTCCTCGTCTTCATCCGTTTCATCGTCAACAGGGTCGGATTCTTCTTGCACGGAAGCCACTATCTTGTCATTATTTAGCATTTGAAATCCACAGTCTTCTGCATCGCTTGCTATCCAGGTTTCTACGTCAACAAAACTCAACAAAAGAGCATGTATACACCTCCTCACTTGGAAACAAACAGACCTAATATTACGCGCAGATGCTTACCAAATCACACAACTGAAATTCCCCAAATATCCCTCCCCTTGGGTTTTTCGGTCACTTTTGGCCTCACAGGAAACAAATGTTTAGTATTGCACTGTTCAAAAACGTTTCCGGACTTTTTTCCGGATATTTGACGCTCCGGATAATAAACGTTCGGATAAATGACGTTCTACTGTATATGCGTAGATAAGCATTATAATAGAATATTTATAGTTGTATAAAACACACTCGATAATAACAAGCTTTACAGGGCTTCACAACAGCTCTCTAGAAAGTTCCACTAGCAGAAACTAAGACAGATAAAATTTCCTCTCACGTATCTCAGTTAAAACACAAGACAAAACTCTCCTCTCCCATGACTCTACCTTTGTCTCAAAGGTCTCATTTTGTGCCTTATAAAAATTTCCATGCCTCACAGACTTCTCGATGGTTCCTTGGTGATATCATTTATTGCCAAGGGTGATAAAATCGCTACTCTGGTAACCCTGGTCACATTTTCCAGTCAATCTTTTGTTCATTCATGCTGAAAAGTGAATTCCGCTTGTAAAACAAAGGAGAGTACCGCAGCAGCGAAAGCGACACTTGTAAGTGTCACAATACATGCTTTTGAATTGTTATCATAGTCTGCCATCTTACCTGACCCCATTCTTCATATTGCCTGACTATGCAGGCATAATAAAAATAATGACTTTTTTTAAAAAACAATATGAGTCTCAAACGTTATAAATATTTCTTTTTTTTTATTCTCTTTCAACTTTATAGTTGCAAGAGTACTTTGCTGAAACAATAACCATACTTAGTAATGAATATTAAGCTCAGGAATAATCATCAAAGCTTAAGTTTGTCATGTATCTTGATTTTTTACCCTACATTAAATTTTAATTCTGAAGGTAATTTAGCATAATGTTATAAGAATAACGATTGCTATAATTTTCTTCAAGTTGCATAGGCACAATCATCTACACCATACAGCTGAAAAGTAAAAGACAAAAGATTTTAATTTAGCTTAAACGAAAAAGGTTCACTGGAAGTTTGCAACTATAATATTAAAAGAAAATACAACATTTTTTTGGAACATAATATTTAAATTTAATGAATGAACGTGGAGAATGAGAATAAAAATGCAATGCTGTAAAGTTAAATGTTGCTTAAAAGGGGAAAGTATGAGACTCATTTATGAAAACTCATTAACTTTTTGTTGAATTTACCGTTAAATTGCTTAGAATCGTGACTTCGTTACATAAGGTAAAAGTTTATATTTTATACAGTCACATAGTTTCCGGACAAACTCATTTTGAAATAGATGAGGTTTTCTAAAGTTAAGATTGTTGTTGATTGCCCCTTTTATTTATTTATTTAATTCTTCTAAGCTGAAGCAAATATTTTTTATCCCAAAGTAAATCTTAATGCAACCAAATTCTTCTATAAATGACTTTCTCTACAAAGAATATTCTGTAGTATTATAAATTTATGTTTATATATATATACTCACTTCCAAAAGTTAAGCACGAAGATGTCAAGTGCAAAAAATTCACCAAATACTGCTTTGATTGACACAACATTTGGCAGTAAAGTAGCATACATATTTATACATCAAACAAAATCAATAATTATATACAGAAATGAAAACAATATTAAGTTTTTGTAAGTTATCTGATAATATGTCATACTGGAGACTTAAACAGAATTATGTATAAAGTGAAAATAAACAGCATAATATGAAAAAAAGGACATTAATAGGGTATGTAACCCTCCCTCATTTGTATGCAAAGTTTACACCTTCTTACTATGCCATCAATTAGGTGGGAAACATGAAGATACAGCACATTCGAGAGCATCAAAAAGATTTTCAATGGGATTAAGGTCGGGCGAATATGCTGGCCATGCCATACGCGCAATCCCTTCACTCTTCAGGTAGTCATCAACGATGTCAGCTCTATGGGAACGTGCATTATCATCCATTAAAACAAAAGTAGGGCCAAGTGCTGCCGTGTACAATCTCACAATGGGTTCTATGACTTTATCTCGATACCGGACAGCCGTCACAGAACCCCGTTTAAAGATTGCAGGTCGGTCCGGTATCATAATGAAATCCCTGCCCACACCATAATGCTTTCGCCTCGGAATGCTTGATTCGGTGATGTTTTGGGGCTGATTGCGTGTTCCTTGTTTGCGCCATATCCTTATACGCTTGTCATCTGGCTCGAGAGCAAATCTTGACTCTTCAGTAAATATGACATTGCCCCAGTCAGGCACAGTCCAATTGCCATATTTCCGGCCCCTCTTGATTGGACGGATAGAGGAACACCAACTGGAGGTACCCGGGCATATGGTCCATTCATATGTAATATTCGGCGTACAGTAGCTGCAGATATAGCCTTACCAATGGACGCTGTAACTATAGATGTCACACTCTGCGATTCCGCTTGGCTACAATAGCAATATATCGATCTTCCGCGGGGGTTGTAACCATTGGGCGACCGCCTACGGGCTTTCGGTCAACTATCTTTGTGGTTTGATATTGTTTCCATAAACGTGAAATTACAGAATGATGAACGCCGAAGAAAAGAGCAACACATCTGTGATCGACTGTCCTGCTTCAATGCACCCCACAGCACGCCAGCGCTCAGAATATTCCATTAGTTTTCTGGAAGTCATAGAAACACGTATGTCTTGAAAACAAATTGTACGAAAGTTTTAAACACCTTCTATCAGCTCTTACAATCAACTTCTGTAACCCTTCATAAAGCTGGCTTCTTTTAAGACTGCCTTTTCTGCATATTTCTTGACATGAAAGCACAATTGACTGTTACCTAACATATTTGCATACTTGCGTCTACCTCTGCAGCGGATTGCATCATCTTAATTTTTGATTAGCTTAAGGAAATTAGCATTTTCCTCTCCGTGCTTAACTTTTGGAAGTAAGAGAACTATACGGTCCCAATTAATTCGTTTAAATGGTAAAACAGATTGTTTTTCTAATTCCCTAGCTTTTAATCATCAGAAAAATGTTTATATTAATACGAAATATGTCCTCTTATAGCAGAAATAACCTTTTCATCTCATTTTGGTATTTACTCCACTAGTGCAGCGCACATGTTCTTAACTTCGTCATCATGGAAACACACTTGTATACCCTTTTTTTCACTTTTTCTGTTGTTGTGCAAATCATCTTAGCTAAAAGATTCTTGAAAATATGTCATAAATTTTCAATAGAATTTAGGTTTGGTAAATTACCATGGAAATTAAGCACTTTTACTTTATTTTCTATAAAATTCTGGACCAATATCGAATTGTGGCAAGAAGCTAAATCATGTGGAAATGTTCCGTCAAATGTTTCCATGCATGGAACAATTCTACTGCGTAATATTTCTATGCATTTGACATAATTCATCATGCCTTTAAAAAGTAACTAAGATTCCAGAGCATTTGTTGTGAAAAACTCCAAAGCATCTGCTTAGAAGGGTGTTTACAAGGGTGTATATGATCTGGCAGTAGAGTTTCAACTTCACTCTGTGTGACTACAATTGATTTGTATCCCGGCACAAATAAATGCGTTTCATCACTGAAAATCACCTTCTTCTAGTCGTTAACAGTCCAGGATTGGTATTTTTGGTCTATACTAAAAGTTTTTTTTTTAATAATTTTTTGAGTTAGAAATTGTTTTTTCCTCTGCCTTAATGCCTTACGGTTAAATCCTAGAACACTTTCCTGTACAGTTGAGGTACTTACTTCAACACCATAATCCATTATATTCATTCGAAGGTCTATGCTTGTCTTATTTTGCTATTTTTTATTAGAGATTTATCAGTTCTTGGTGTAATTTTCCGTTTGAGCCTACATTTTCCTTTTCGTTTTGGAGACGATGATCAAGAATCTTGCAATGTTCTTAAAATTCTTGAAACCCTTGATTTTCCCACAAAAGTACTGTAGCCATTTTTCTCACAGTCATAGAAAGGTGCTTATTTAGAGTTATTATTGTAGAACATTTCCTAGGAGTAATATCCATCTCTGGACAAGCTAAAGTAACAAGTGTTACGTAGAACGCAAAATTATAACCATCAGCTATCACACTGAAAGGCTTACAACTGAACTACTAATGTACTATAACCAATCAAACGAATAAATTATAGTCAAGGTAGATCCATCGCATTACTTCTAAGCAGATATAAACGGTTTGATGTGGTTAGGGTCATAACTGGTAATCAAATACCAACTCAGACAAGAAGAAAGTGTTTGTCCCAATTTATTCGAACACAGTATAATATAGTATAGTACAGTATATATATATTATGTACAGTATGAAGTATATATATATATATATATATGTACGCTGGTTTCCAAAATTTAAGCATAAATCGTAAAATGCGAAAAACCTAAAGTAAATATTCGTAAAATTATTCCAAATTTCTTGCGGATATTAATTAGGTGAAGAAGAAACATTGGGTTTATGCAAAACTTTTCAGTCGACTACGTCTTGCGCGAAACACCGGCGCATGTCGGAACGCGGAGAAACAGATTCACGCAGCATAGGCACTTCAGACAAGTTTCGTACAGCTGCTGTGCGAAGGAACGTTGTTAACCATCAAACAAGGAGAATGATGGCACAAAGATGCATATTGGACAGTTTTACGAAAGGAAGAATCGTTGGAATGCTGGAATCCTCACGATCACAAACCGAAGTGTCTCGAAATCTGAATGTGGACCAGTCTGTGATCCCAAGACTGTGGCAGAGGTTTCAAAGAACGGGAGATGTTACCCGACAACCAGTACCCCGTTGACCAAGAGTCACAACCCCTCGCCAAGACCGATATCTGGTAATAAGTACGCGACGTCACAGGGGCAGTACTGCCAGAGCACTGGGTTTGGAGCTCACAGTCGCCACAGGAATACGAATTTCGAGACAAACTGTTTACAGGAGACTCAATCATGCTGGCCTGTGTGTCAGAAAACCAGCAGTTTCCGTTCCCCTCACGTCTGCGCATAAACGCGCTCGTTTGAACTGGAGTTTGAAACATCAACATTGTAGTGTGGGAGAGTGGAAAAATGTATTGTTCAGTGACGAGTCCCGGTTTAGTGAGAGTAGTGATTCTCGGAGGGTAACGATATGGAGAGAACGTGGAATACGTTTTGAACCAAGAAACATAACGGAAAGACATCATTTTCCATCAAGGGGAGTATTGGTATGGGATGGATGATGGACCGCCGCACAGACCTCCATTTCTTTACACCGGGTCTGTGCCTGCTCAAAGATACAGAGACGAAGTTCTTGAGCCTTATGTTCACTTGTTTCGAGGTGCTGTCGGTCCTGACTTCATATTTATGTGGATGATAATACACCATGTCACCGAGCGATGCTGATAGATGATTTCCTTGAAACGGAAAACATCCAGCGCATGTCGTGGCCACCGAACTCCCCTATCGATCATGTATGGGATATGATCGGGAGACAAATTGCAGCCCTTTCGCACCGACCAAGCTCCGTTACAGAACTGAAGGGAGCTCTCCAAGAAGCTTGGAACCGTTTGAGCCCACAACTGATTCATCATCTCATGGAAAGTATGGTAAATCACTGTGGAGCGTGCCAGGCTATCAGAGGTGACCACACGCCCTATTAAACTGCATCATCAGTATTTTATTTAATGTTTTCTTTCATTTTTTTCCTTTAAAGTGTGAATCCTTGCTATGCTCAGTTTTCTTTCAAACTGCTACTTTGGATAATAAAATTAATTATCATCATTCTTTTGATTTGCTTCCTTATTTTATAACCATTTTACACTTGCAGATCACATTTCCCGCCATTCTTATTTACAGTTCCTTCGTTATTCACATAATTATCAATTATGCTTAACTTTTGGACACCAGTGTATATATTGTATACCAACGAAAGTCCATTGTCCCCCTCTTAACTTCGAAATAGCTGCTGCTATATTCATAAAACTGGTGTCTAGGCATATTAAAGCAGTCATGCATTACTGAATAAAACAACTTACGCACCACCTGGTGGTAAACTGTGGAGTTAGCATTCCTTTCTCGAAAATAAAATGAGATAGGGAAAAAGGGATTTGCAGAGTTGTTGAGCAGCATCGCTTTTGTACGAAAAGATACAAATAATACAAATAATAGAAATAAAAGAATGGTTAAACAACGCATTTGACCTTTTGTGATTTTTATACTGTGACATGAGGAAAATGGTTGGAGAAAGAAAAAAACTAGTGATAACAATATACCTTAATTTAAAATGTTCAAACTTCTCACCGTCAACTGTAATACACATTTGGATCCTCGATTAAATGGCACGTTGGAGCCTAGAGTGTGCCGCGTTGACTCAAGATTTCATAATGAGTCCTTTAAGGTCCTGCAATGTGCAGTTGATGCATGCACATGGTGTTTTAGGTATCCTAGTAGGAAAAGGTCCAGTGCAGTTGGAACAGGTGAAACAGAGTCAGAACATTATTTCACACACCGTCATACCCAATTACTTCACCAACTTGACGGCGAGCCTGATTCAGACAAATTCAGTAAAGCAAAAAAAAAAAAAAAAAAAAAAAAAAGCTTAAATCCTTGTTAAGGATTTCAGGAAACCAATAATTGGGTACGGAGATGTCGAAGAAAGGCCTCGACAGTCGACTAATCTGACTTCATTGGACTTCTTCCAGTGCGACTAACTGAAACATCAAGTCGCAATCCTAACTGAACATCAAGTCAATCTATCCAAAAAACATTGCAGGACCTTAAAGGACGAAAGCTTGAGGCAATGTGACACTCTCTGTGCTTTAACGTGCGCAAGATGATATTCACGCGAGGATTCGAATTCGTATTGCAGCTGACGGTGAGAAGTTTGAACATCCCAAATAAAGGCATATTATTATCATTAGTTCTTTTTTTCTTTCTGGGAACATTTTTTCCCACGCCACTTTGTAGAAATCACGAAAAATCAAACGCCTGGTTTATCCATTCTATTTTTTGCACTATTACCAACAAGGTGCCTTTTTGTACTAAATCGATGATACTCTACAACTTTGTTAATCAGTTGTTTTCCTATCTCGTTGCGTTTTCGAAATATAAATGCTAACTCTACAGTTTATTGCCAGGTGACACCGTGCGTTACTACTTTGGTTATATTACTATACTTAGTCACCACTTTTATTAATATAACAACAGCCATTCCGAATTTAAGAGGGTGGCAAATAACTTTAGAGGGCCACATAGTGTATATATTTGATTTAATCTAAACAAATTGTTCTGAATTTTTACATTTATTTTTAACACACCGATGCAAATTTCATAACTTTTTTTTAATATTTAGTGCTATTTAACTCTACTAGTCGGTGAATTATTTCAAAATACCATAAGATATAATTTCCAAGGATGCCAGAATAAGTAATTTTTGTTCTTGAAATAATTTGTTAGTTGAACAAAGAAATTTTTGTAATATAATTTCCATAGTTTGAAATATCAAAAAATGAAAAGCGATTTCTTATGTTAACATATTTCTTTTGTAATGAGGGCAAAACTTTACTTATAATGAAACTGATTTTTCTTTAGCATTTGAGTTATTTATTATTTTAGAATTGTATTTGATTAACTATTTTAGGCGAAACATTTCTTAAATATTCGTGTGCACACAACTTTTTCACATATATAAAACTATATTGAATTTATAGCTATTACTACAGAGATGAAAAAAATTATGGCTGTAGACACAATTTTAATCAACATTTAATCATATTCAACCTATTAAAGATTTTACAACAGTAATTTAGAATTTTTATTATCAATATTTAAACAAAAATATGCTGCTTACCCGGTATAGTAGTTTTTGACGCTGATTGCTATGTCGTTAGGACTGGGTTAGAATCTTGGAAAAGGCATGGATGTTTGAAAATGTATAGTGCCTTTGCGGCATGAAGGTCTCTCGTGAGATTGGTGGATGGAGAAGGGAGGTTAGAGAAGCCCCTGACCATGCCTCGGGTATCCTCCCTCAAAATTGGCTTGGAATCGGGCCAAATAGTGTTAACACCTATACGTTTCTCGAAACTACGGCTAACGCCAGGCGTAAATATAACCAATTGTTGCGATTAATTTCGTGGACTTTAATCTGATTTACTCTGTCGATCAGGTGGCATAAGTAACAACAATCTACACTATTAAAAAACTAATATAATTTGAGAACTTATTACTTTTCCCCACTTGTCGAAATGTTCGTATAAATTTGAAATTTTTTTTCCTGGACAAAATATAAATAGGAAAAGTGTGTAGAAATTGGCTTAAAAGAGGCACTTCATCTTACCGCCTAATAAATACTTACAAAATTCCTAATATATGCTTTCTTTTTTTTATTTTAAATTTTTAAAAACAGAAAAAAGTTTAATTTGTTATTTATGAGTTTGTACTAATAAAAGGGCAAGGTGAAGTAACTGTACACATAAGACATCAAATAATATTAATTTATTTGGAAATATTCTCAGAACGGTAATTTGATGTTGAATGAAAAAAATGGCAGTAAAATCAAAGAAGAATTTTGCTAACGCTGAAAGGCCATGTGATGAAATTATTAAAAATAGTACTACGTTTGGGCTCTTCTAGTTTAAGTGCTTATATACATAACATATTTCATCTCGCCAAATGGCAATTAAAAGAAAATTCATTCATACTAACAATAATTTCTAAGATTTGCGAAGCTGGAAGTACTTTTTCACATCAGTAGATGATAAAAATCTCGAACCCCCATCTTCAATAAAATCACAGCTGTCTTAAAAGAATAGAATATTTCCCCCCAATTCTAAGATGAAAATTCCAGTAAAAAAGTTTTGTTGTATACGAAAGGAAATGAAAAACAAAAGAACATCGAAAAAATCATTACATCACCAAATTCTTTTAAAGGAAACAAGCAAGTTTTAGAAAGAAACCAAGCATATACAAGTTATACTGCAACATAAAATATTGATAAAAGTACTAAAACTCTCCACAGGGAGTTTTTTAACATCGTATGCTACAAGTTTGTATTGGTTTTCTCCTGACAAGAAAAATATATTTTAAATCGAAATCTTATTTCGAAAAACTGCTACTTAGAGAGTCAAAGCAATGGATAAAATTTTACGTCTCAGATAGAGTCAAAAGATTTGTCCCTTTAAATTCAATTCTATTATAGAAGAGGAAAACACATTGTTGTAGGAGATATTGTTCAGAAAATCTTATTTATAAAAGATTCAGACCAAATTTTTTTTATAACAGATGAACTTGAGTTGATGCTAGCGTTAAAGGGAATACAATATTATCGCATATTTTAAAAATCTGTATAATGCCTTTAAACTTTAAAATATTTTATAACAAACATATGATATATTACATCCCTTGGCAGCATAAAGTATAATGGAATAAATTGTATTTGTTGAGATATATTTAATAAAAAATATCTTAATTTAATCAAAATTTAATTAGATATATTTAATCAAATTTATCATAATAAATATCAGAATCGCATTTTATCTTTTTACATTGCATTTTGCATCAAGATGACCTTTGTAAAATAGTTTGAAATATTAAAGCTGGATGCTATAAGAAAAGTAGTAAATACTGCTCAATCCCATGGATTTATTCATAGACGTTTTTTAGATATGTTTTAGGCCATCCAGTTTAATATTTCAACATGCTTGTCGTTCCCCATTTCTATCTTGGACTGAGTTCACATTGCCCGACGCGCCTGGTGTAGGAGGAAACATATCATCACCAACAAAAGCCATAACAATAATTATTTATTGAAGACAGACAAACACAATTAACAAGCACAAGTTCAATTTATAAGTGGAAACCTTGGAGTGATTCTATAATACCTAGATTAATCTTGATACTCAAATCTAATACTCCCGTCTAAGTAATCTCAGCTATCAGAATTGACAAGGAGACGAACTCTTACTAACTTCATGTCGGTACTAAATCTAAATGTTTTGATTCATTTAATGATTAATATAATACTTTACTATAATACTATCAAATGCGCGCTAAACTTGTTGAAATGATTTTCCTTCGATACTTACGTACAACTAGGCAACTCCTTCTCTCTCGCACACTAACAATTACGAAATCTAGACTTTATATAGTCGAATTAATTAGCATATAACTATCTCGGGCTTTTCCCGAAGAGGCTGTGAAATAGAATAAATGCTGGCCCCAAAGTTACCCAAGAGGATTAGTTTGGAAATTCACGCGGATAGACCCGTCACATACTATATTACACGAAGTATGAATCACATGAACAAATTGAATGACAGCATATAAGGAAACAATCTATAGTTGGTATCTGGAGCCATCTCCTAAATTATTAGCTGCAACTTGTTTTTTTTTACAATACAGCAAGCTAAAAAGGATTTGTTTCAGTACACGAAATTAAATACATTAGTCTCAGCTACGATGATGCCTTATAAAATTCCTCTTGAATTTGAATGAAGATTTTACGACTTCGCTGTCATTGAAAAACAATCGAATAACTTCAGCAGGTCATTTATTGCAGAATGTGAAATAGTAATAAGGGTTTTACACTTCTGAAAGGGTTTTTTTCAAAATTGAATTTCAAGAATCTTCCCAAATAGGGCTATGCTTGCTTCAGCTTTGCTTCTTCATTTGTACTTTAGTGGCCGCGGTAGTCTATTGGTTAATGTAACTGACTCGTGGCCGGGGTGTCCTTAGTTCAAGCATAGTACCGCGGAAGAGCCGCCTTGTAGAGGAGTGATGCACGAGGCTCAAACATCCTGCAGTTGGTGTAGTGGGGGGCGTTAGGGGATGGGGTGTCAGCTCAAGTGTCGCTCTCGTCACCTGATCATGGTTTAAAATTTCGTGATCCGTCACCAAAAGTCCTAGAGAAGCTTTATAGCGCAGCGGTAATATACATTCACTCACTTGCTCCTTGCACTTTTGCGAATAGGAGTTTACTGCTTTAAACATATATAAGATAGTATTTAAAACAGATTAATAAAAAAGAACATTTCACCTCTCATCAATCAGCATTGCAACTTTGCCTTTCTTTTCAAACCAGATTATGAATCATTTCCAAAAATGCAGTCATTGCTCCTATCATCACATATTCAGTGATGAATCTTAAATATTTATACCATTTTTAGTTATAAGCTATACTGGATAACTAAATATATTTTGCCTGTTACGAAAATTGTAGGCTCATTACTGCCTTATGTCATGTGCTTGTAAACAATGATTCGGCCATCGAAGAATTTTAAATACTTTTTCACATAGCATCTGCAAATATTGAGTCGAGAATTAGCAATAAATGCCCTAAAAATATTTATTAAATTGTCTAATTACAGAATAAATAATTACTAAAATTTTTTTGTCTTTCTTTTTGAAGTGAAAACTTCTTTAGCGGTGTTGGGCACTTTTTGGTAGGGGGAAATCTTATGGGTTCGCGTCACCGACATGCCGTGACTGGCATATACGCAGTGCGCTGTTCGCCTTAGACACATTTTAGATGGGTGAAATCTCGTGCGTTCGCGTCACCGACATGCCTATAGCAGTATATCTGTAGCTATACAGCTGACGTATAGTGCTGAGTATATCTTATAAGTGAAATTCAAAGGATTTAGTGAAAAGTTCAATGTGTATTGTTCGTTGCGATTCCAAGAATGTGCAATACATATTAATGGTTACCGTTTATTTTTCATCTGGAAAATCTATGAGACAAATACAACAATTTTTATTCGAAAATTTGATAATTTATAGAAAAGAAGGTTCTGAAATACTCGAAAAAAGATTTGGCGAAAAATATGATAATGTACCGATGATTTTGAGACTTCAATCTTAACTTTGCAGATGATAAAAATCTATCACTAATTGAATTTCTAAGTAAAACACTTAATTTAAATATGTCCAATTATCGAAAACTCAGTACTACAAAATATAAAACGACGATCGATGCGGTTTTTACGCGATAATCAGATAAATTTGAATCAAACATTTTCCTTTCTTACTTTAGTTACCATAAGCCTATTGTATTTTTTAGAACAAAATTAAAGAATTGAAAGTACAAAAATTTAGGTATTGTTGAAATTAAAGATGACAATGATGCAAACAATTAAAATAATGTTAAAAATCAAGTACATTGAAATTTAAGTAAATACAAATACTATCCATCTATATAAATTAAAATGTAATGTGTGTTTGTTCAAAGCCAATGATCTCCGAAACTACTGGAGCATTTCCTCTGAAAACTTGACAAAACGTTGCACTTGAATCCGGACGGGTTCTTATGTACTTATTATTTCGTAATTCACACTAAATTTTTTGAAATTTAATTTTTAAGTGATTTTTTGGTGTTATGACGTCATACGGTATCACGTTTCTCTCTGAATGCGAAAATTTATAATTTACACACAGTTTTTTTTTTGGGATCATTACATATTTTTACTATAATTATGATTATAGATTGGTATACCGATCTATTTTTTTGTTCTTTGATACTTAATTAGGATTATTTTCCGAATGAATCTTTTTTTAATGATTATTCTTTTATAACAACTAAAATTTTGCTTTGTAATTTTGGCAACACTCACATAGTATTCTCCCGGGATGTTTATAATTTTGCTTACAAATTACTAGTTCAATAATTTCACGCAGAATTTATTTATTGCTTTATAAATATTATTAATATTTATTGCTTTATAATATTTTTACATGTAAAAACTTCTCACTGATAAGGGTAGTTCAGCTCTTCGTACTGCAATTAACGTTAGTATTGTATATCTTTTTTCGTTATCTGCTTTGGATGGAATGGAATTAATATTATGAATCTTTCTAGCGTCTTAATTTCACACTGAATTTCTTTATTTCTTTATTGATATTTATTTCTTTATAATATTTCTACAAATCAAAACTTCGCACTGATTAGAGTAGTTCAGTTCTTCTTAGTGCAATAAAGGTTAGTTTTGTATTTCTGTTTTCGTTATCTGATTTAGATAGAATGAAATTAATATTATAAATATTAGTAGCACCTATTTTATCTTTCTCTCCCGTAATTCTTTTTTTAATTAAATGTATAATTTTTTTTTTTTTTTTATATTTTAGTATATTTATGTTTTTTTTTTTTGCCGATTATGCACCGCAAATGAAAGGACCTCCCCAACATAGATTTTTGCACTTCGTGATGTCTTAATTTGGCGAAATTAATGGACGAGATTGTTCTTAAATACGTTTTTTTTATCTGTTTTTGACAATTTTTAAAATTTTGTTTGATGTTTCTCTGAAATATGAAATAAAGATTTTTTAATATATGTTTTGTGTTTTTGTATGAAACTGTTTATATTGATTTAATCAAAATATTAAGCCTTTTTTATTTTTGATATCTTTTTAAGATTTAATTTAATTTTATAACTTTTAATTTATGTTGCTGTCGCTCAGTCAGGCTAAAAAGACTGGTGCACCACAAAGTATTCCACGAAGGTTACAAAAGTAAATAATAATACACAAAAATTCAAACAAATAGAAGAAACCGTACTTGCGTATTATATTGAAGCAATCGCAAACTCTATTTTTACTCGCCAAGTTGGCATCCCCGATTTCCTATGTGTTGTGTGTTTTTAATTGGCAACCAGATGCTTCATTTCATATAATGTTGCCAGTAGGTTGTGATAATACATAAGTACCAAAGAAAGTATCCAAATAAGAATTTTCAACAAAAACATGTAAATCAGAAACATGTATAATAAAGAACATGAACAAAAATAAATGTGAGTCATTAATATATTTAAGAAATAATGGTACTTGTGTGTATTATCGCAACAATCGACCATTCTATTATTAACTCGCCAAGTTGCCAGTTCCTATTTCCTATGTGTTGTATGTGCTGAATTGGCAACCAGGTGATTCGTTTCATATAATGCTGCCAATAGGTTGCGAAAATATGTAAGTAACACGTAATTTAAAAAATACATAAATAAGTTCATAAAGAGGGGCAGTCTTAAACAGAAAGATAAAAAAATTACTATATTAATTTGAATAAAAAACCAATTATATACAAAATAATTATACTCAAAATTGATGAAATGGTTCTTCTCTGGAGTCCGTGAGGGGAAAGGGTAAATTTTACAATTCTTCTGGGTAGAAAATGTTTTTTTGTGCTGCTTCATTGTCTGTGCAGATACAGAAATGATTGTTTGGTCCACCTACTCTAGAACACAAATAATTGTCTATGTGAGAAGAAATCCATGTCTAGATCTAAGCCACTTAATTTTAAAGATATGCCCTGAACTTTGCTGATAATGATTGAAAATTGTAAAAATCTTCAATTATTATCAACGCTTTGTCAAAGATTTATGATGTGAAATCCATGTTCATATTTGAATTTTCCTTGCGTATTCAATGCAAAATATCTTTAACCATGAGTGATTTATACTTCTTTCTTAACTGTTGGAGAAAAGACACGGTCAATGTATGATTACAAACAATACTGTTATGTTACTTGCGTCATTAATGATATTTCTAGTTGTCTGTTACATTTTGAACGTAGACAGTCACCTTAATTATTTTTTTATACATTGCATTGCTAATGAACTTTGTCTTTTATGATATTGTTGATTTTGTGTGAATATAGTTTATTTTTTCATTGTTCTTCATTTAATTTTTTTAAAATTGTTTTTCTTATTTCTCAGTGCAATTGGTGAGAATTTTTTTCTGACAATTAATTTTATTTTGAATTAAACTATATAGTGAAATTGAACTGCTTGAAGCAATATGTTGAAGTGGGGTGAAATATTCTGTTCCAGCTTAACAATATCATTCAGTCTCGCATTAAAAATGAGACAGTCACCTACAAGTCGGTTGACACTGTTGTGGGAGTAGATGAAGCACTAAATTACCCTACAGAATTTTTGTGAATTCACTTCATCTGCCAGGAATGCCGCCCCACATACTGCAGTTGAAAGTTGGCATTCCAATTATCATGTTGCGAAATATCAACCAGCCAAAGCTGTGTAATGGTACACGGCTTTGTTTCTTATATATTTTTGTGATATGCATTTATTTTGGTTTGCTACTATTTTATAAACTACATGAACCTATATATATATGCATTTAATTTATTATTATTATTATTTATTTTTGTGATTTGCATTTATATAATTTTTGCTTTTGATTATTTGTTATATATATTTTTATATGCATTTATTTTGGGCTTATTTTTATTTCTTATATATTTTTATGATTTGCATTTATTTTTGCATATGATTATTTCTTATATATTTTTGTGATTTACCAATGCATTTCATTGTCAAATTGAATCTTTAAATGTTCTGAAAGAATGCTATCCCACATGCTGCAGTTGAAATTTAGTGTGCCAATTATGTTGCGAACTATCAACCAGCCAAAGCTGTGTAACAATACACGCAGTAAAATATGTGTATATTTTAATTCTTTAAGACAGTTTTTTATTTAAAGTAATAAAATTTTTTTATCAGTTTTGGGCAGTTTATCATTTCTTTATGTTTATTAATATGTTATGAAATGCATGGACCTTTTTATGAATTTTTGCATTTAAGTTATTATTAAGATTAAATCTCCGTAATTAAACCAGTCTATCTATTAAAGAAAATTATGTCCAGTATAAGATTTACAATTGGCTGGATGGACAAGCTCTTTTCATTTAACCAGATTAAGCCACAGCAACGCGTGGCAGGGTACAGCTAGTAAATAATATGATTGTATGTAAATTGTTATTTCAATTGAATTGTATTTATATTTTGTCATGATCTTGTACAGCCCGTAATATATTTGAATAATAAAAAAAAACATATAAACATGCATTTAGTTGTTGCTCGGAGTGTCAATAGATGTGAAAACCAGATTGATGTTGATGATTTTTATTCAAACATTATGAAATTTCAAATTTTAATACTAAAAGTTCTAAGTTTTCACTTCTATCGGCAGTCTCTATAACTGCAATTTTTTTTCTCTATTTCTGGCTAATTTGAAAACAGTTGAAATTGCTCCTTATAGTGAGTGAACGTTTATTAATGTAACACTTTTTTTTAAGGATGCTTGAGGGGGCTATTGGCAACGGACCATGCAATTTTCAAACATGATCAAGGGACAGGAAAACCATTTAACCATGCACACCTTCTCCAATCTACCACAGCAAACCAACTGGATGAATTACAGGCAGGACAAATTTGAGGTGCATGGGCTTCTCTTCACGGTAGCTCTTCAGTGGCACCAGAATTCAAACTCATGACACACCGGCCACTTGCAAGTCTGACCCCCTAAGTAACCATGACCGAAATTCCCTCTGAAGGAAATACACTAGTATGCTCAATTTAACCACTATAGTATTTAGAAATAAGCCACAAAGTTGTAAACTGTAGTGTAGCAAAGGTTTTGAATGGAAGAAAAAATTAAAAAAATTATGAATTTATTATATTAGCAAATATCCAGCTTTTAATCCTAATCACAAAATAAAAATAAAATATCTCACAAATTTGTTTCCCATTGAAATGTGTTTTTGAATGCAAATATTTTTATTCTTAAAATACTAAGAATGTTAGCAAAAATCACTGCAAAATAATATTTAAAACTATATATATTTCTGGAATTTATAATATATCATAAAAAATGCAAGCAAATTACAACGTCTTTACATTGTATTTGCAAACGAGATAATGAAAGTGACAGAACGAAATTTACTTGAACATTTGAACTCATTTTTTTAAAGATTTCTAATAGCATTCTAAATAAATATTTTCATATGTATTTCATTCTTTTCTTGGTTAACAGTTATTATTGCATCTGAATCATAATATATCGGAAATAATATAAAATAAGATTTCTTTACTTTTACGAAATGAAAGTATTTTTTTCATTTTTTTAAATGTTGGGATAGCTGACTTTAGAGATAACTGAAAGATAATTTGTTTACAAAGAATCAATTTAACATGAAATCTATTGAGTACTTAAATTATGTATCAGAACATTGATAAAAAAATTAGTCAAGATAAGACGACTTACGCATTGCTTAAAAATTAAGAATCGAGTAATCAGATACTAAATAACTGAAACCCAATATATTTAATTGAAATATGAAAAAAAAATTATTTACGTTTTAGATATATTCCATTTTATACCCATAGCAAAAGAAAATCTTAAGATGAAGCTCATTTATTGTAGGATCTGTGAATTATATTGAAAGAAATTTGGCAAATTTGCAAGTCAAATAAAGAATTTAAAACTAGATTAATTATTATGACTCTTTATATTAATTATAAATATAAATAAATAAAAAAATGTTTTGAAGATTTTGACTTGTAAATATTGATCCTTGTTTATACAAATAGATACATTAAAAATAGCCAATGAAAATTCAATGCTTCAATTGAAATTTGAAAGTCTTTAATTTGCATTGATGTTTAAAAAAGTTTATCAAAAAATACGGTTATCTTGATTTTGGGATCTTTACAATCATATTTTAAAAATTGACTATACTATTTCATTTATCAAAACTGGTAGATTAAGACACTTTAGTGGATGTATATATATATTATATATATATATTTATATATAATCAAAATTTCTCTACAAGAGATAAAAGAGAGAAATGAATAAACATGATCAAACTGAAAAGAACTGAAATTGTAAGATAATCAGATAATACATTTTAAATGGAAATAAGAAAAACTAAAATAATAGAGTTAAATATAAAAAATATAAAAGCAGGGCTGTTACAGTATTATAAACATTGCTCAAGACAGCTTAAGTATAAAATAATTTATATAAAAATGGGGTTGAACATGTTTTGTGGTCAGCCAACATTCCCCTTTCTGTTAATAATACTGATCAAAAACCTATTGAAAGTAATGGATATAATATATTTATATATATTTTCTATATATATATTAAGAAAAAGCAAAATTACTGTTTTTATTGTTTTTTTAGTTTAGAAATTTTGTTCATAAAATAGTACTTTTTTGCGCAAAAAACGTTGAAGGGAATAAATGATTAAAAACAAAATCCATTTTTAGAATCTTCAAGACAATAATGTTGAGTTGAAAAACTTACAGCTGGATAATTTTGCCATCAAGGGGAATGAATTCTTATAATATTCTGGCTATGGAACCAAGACATCAAACCACAAGTAGAGCCGTAAAAAAAGCACCCTTGCTAATTTTCATAACTTAAATCGTAGTTGGATTAAATTTGCGTTACTCATAATGGCTCAAAAGAAGCTAAATAGAATAATAAGTACATTTGATTACCCAAATTAAGAGTTTTTCACTTAACTAAGAATGAGTTTTTGAAATTAAGCAGAGAATGTTCAGAGTAGAGAGAGCTCGAAATCTCATTCGATTTCGATTATTAGTTCCATAAATATTTGAGAAAGACCGTTAATGAGTCATATACGTAATTACTTAGAGCAAATGATTCAAAATACTTTCCCGTTTTTAACAAAGTATCATAAAGAAAGATCGATAAGCTCTCGACAGTTAAAAATCCGTAAGTTTTCTTATCGTAGTTTCAAAATTGAATATTTCCTGAACAGGGATAGATAATATTAGGAAGCAGGTTTTTGGTACTACGACGTAAAGAATCCAACTTATAGCATTTTTTATTATGTTGTATGTATATAAAATTAAATATTTATGACTATGTTTGTTTTTACTTAAAATTTTCTACAAATTTCAAAAAGAGGAAAACTAATTAATGTTCAGTATAAAACAAATTTAAAGCATAAGTTGTTAAAGTATATTTTTATGTCAAATGTTTATGAGAACATTTGAATACAACTACTTTAAAACTTCCCCCGCTGTATTGAAACAAGAAGTGTTGTCCTGCAAATGACCTCAATGTAACGGACTTTCATTTTCTGGAAATAAACAAAACTTCATCGAGGAAACCAGGACTGCATTGTAAATGGGAAGAATTGAGATCTTTTTCCATTCTAGACATGTATCATTTTTGAAAACTGATGGATACTTTATCATGCCATAACTTTAAACTATTTTGCTTCAAAAGTAGAGTTAGCTCTGCATACGGCAATACAAGTTCTTTAAGACTTGATCATAATAAGACCAATTTGAGTTCTTTGCTGATTCACTTACATGCCTGTACGTAATTTTTGTAGTAATTGGACGCAATCATTATCTACTTGTCCTATGACATCACTTCTTTTGCCTTCGTTAGGGCCAGACAGGAAAGGTGCTTTAATAGTGATATTTGTTTCTTGATTATGGGATCATGATGATATAGCTATGTTTCGTCATCGATTATTATTGTTTTAAGAAACTTACCAGTTTCAATATCATACGTTTTTTCGATTCCTGACGCTGACATTTGATGCAACTGTTGTTCTGGTGTTTAATGTCAGGGATTCCAATAGCAACACACGCGATGCATTCCAAATTTTCCTGCTACTGTAGCTTACACTGTAGCTTACAGCTATAAGATACGCCCAAATTCTGTAATAAACCTTGTTGCAACATTTCAAATTTTTTGGGTGAAGATTTATTTAATCGAACCCAAAAAGTTATCGCGTAAACTCATTCAACCAATATTTCCGTTTCATTCCTTAACAAAAATGAATCTTGCATTCTTCACGCATCTACCACTTTACAGATTTACGCGATATCAATGCCATCTCTCGACAAAATTTTCAATAATCTGATTTTCGAAAATGTGTTAAATACGAAAAAGATTCTTGGCATATATGAGTGGAAAGAAAAAATTAGCGTCATTACTTTTGAACAGACTTTGTACTTCTAAAAGTAACTGATATAGAGCAGTATTTCTATAAATTAAAATATTGCAATAAATCTATGAAACGTATAAAGAAATTAGTGTTTTTACATGACTATTTATCATAAAGTAGATTTTCAATTTGTGTTAAGAAAAACAATTTTTGCCGAATAAATTCATGATTTCTAAGATTTTTTTAAAACCTGAGTAATACACCGGAGTATTTAACACAAAGAATTTCAAGTTTAACGGCTAGTAAAATTTGTAAAATAAGAAGATAGGTAACTAAGATAGACGTTGTTCAAACCATACACACTCAGATATATGCATGGATACAATTGGTTTTCTAAGCAACAATTTATTTTAAACAAATTTGACATACATAATGAATCTTCTGAAAAAGACTTAGAAATGCATTTTTCTTTATTTTTCAATGTAGCTTTTACCCTCAGAAACAGAAGTTGTCAGCCTTATATAGATAAAGGAAAAGTCAGTAGACTGTTTCTTTTTCTTTGCATATTCATTTCTTTTTTATTTTCATCAGAAAATTACAATGGAGATTTCGCTAACAATAAGTGTAAGAATGAAAAACAATTTTCTGTATTGAAGTTCATAATATTCCTTTTTTCCCTTAACTTTTCCAGACCGCCTTTTTTCAACTTCTCAAAAAATTGTTTCTTACAATCAATACATCTCGTAACACTGAACTATGGCCAATAATGTCCTTACAAAAGCTAAAATGTTTCATTACACTGCGTCAGAAATAGAAGACTAAGCTATACTTGTGTTATCTCTGGTCATACAGTTGTCTATTGTAAGGAAATAACATACACAGATAAATTAGGGTTTTACATTAAGTAAATGGAAATTTTCATACTTACTGGAGATAATATAATAAAATAAATTTGTGAATTGATTGCATTAAAAGAAAATTATTTAACATATGGTAAAAAAATATTCTTTTAAAAGCATAATTTTAAAAATATAAGTATTTTTTAATTGAATCAATCAAGCTTAACTAATGAAATTAGAGGAATTTTAGGATATAATAAATTTTATGATTCAATATAAATACATGTATACTTACTCCCTGATGAAATAAAAATAACACAATATAAATACACAAACTCTGATTTATTGTTACATTTGCATCAAAATATAAATAAATCCACATGTTCAATTATTCATGAATTATTGAAATTTGTTTTGTAGTTTTTACCCTCATTACATTTATGTTAACTAATTTTTTTAATTGTTTGATAAATGTATTACGGAATACGGAAGGAAAAGTATAATTATGAATGGGTAATTATTTAAATTTAGATTGGAAATATTTAAAAATAATGTAAATTTTATATTCTTACAATTCTGTTTAAGCTGTTAGTTGCAGTAAAAGTAAAACTATACGGTTATTTTGCTTCAAATTAGGCCGTGTTTTAAAATAAATATTTTTAATAAAATATATTTTATATAGCATTATTTTAACAAAAAATATTAACTTACAAAGTTTTGAAGTCTTAGAACAATAAAATAAAAACAATTATAATTTAATCAAAGTTTATTCTATCACGAAACTGTGAATTTAAAGACAGGAAAAAATAATTTTTAAATCAGTATAGAGATTCGTAAAATTGTACAATCCTTTCATTATTAGCACCTTTTTGAATTCTGTTTTTATATAATATAAATAAAAAAAAGAAAGAATATATAAAAATGATTTTCTTTTTGATTTAATGTTCATTTAAAGACTTTCTTTTTTATTGTCTATTTCAATGGCTATTAATGATAATCTGAATTAGAATGAAAGTTTGCGAAATGAATTGCTTAGAGTAGAGCTTTTAAAATTGTTTCAGCTTTTACGGGTTTTATAAGAGAATTAGAAGGAAAAAAACAACCAAAAACTATATATAATATTCTTATTTTGTCTGTAAAAGTCTTGATAATCATGGAAAATTTTTAACAAATAAACTCCTGGATTCTATAAGAAATAATTCATTCATTAAACAAGTAATGCTCCCTCCTCTAGTACGAAATGAGATTTTAACATTCTTAAGTACTAGAGTGTAAGGCTTTGTTTCATTTTATCTTTAGTTGCAAAGAAATATTTCAGGTGGAAATATAAGGTAAATTTCTTGAAAGGTAAAGCTGGTAAAGGATTAGCTAACCAACTCTTCAATCCTTTACGCATTGTAAGTTAAGAGGAAGCAATTTAGTACATTTAACGATTTAGTGAACACCATATTCAAATAATACTTTATACATTAAAAGCTTATTTTAACACAATCTTCTTAGAATGGATTAAAGCATCGTTTCTCAAACTGTGGGGTGATACCCTACAGGGGGGCGCAAGTATATCGAAAAATCGAAGACAAAAGATTATTTTAAAAATTATTTACTGAAAGAAAGCAAACCTAAATACAATATAACATAAGAAAAAAAATAAATACACTTTTATACTTATAAGTTTATTATCAGTACAACATAATGTATTTCATATGTACTAAGTTAAGAAAAAGTATAATAATTACCAGTGACTCTATGGGAATGTAATAAGATTATACTTAAAATTTAGTACTAATCTTGATAGTTTGAATGGTTTTTCAAATTTAAGTCGCATTGTAGCCTTAGCGTCAATGTATATTATTATTTAATTTAATAAATATATTGTTATTGTATGTAGGGGTGCGATGAAAATTATGATTGAAAATTGGGCCGCAAGTGTAGATATCTTAAAGCATTTATTTAGAAAATTAAGTGATCCACAAGTTTTTAGCTTTTTAACCCATTTATTGTTTTCCTATAGAACAATTGAACGGTTATCAATTTGATAAACACTAGACAACAATTGTGTAAGATAAAGTTAGTAAATATAAACTCAAAGCACTTTTAAAAATCTTCATTTAAGGGAGCAGGTTACAGTTTATAATACATCTTTGATTGAATAATTTTTTTAACAATTTTTTGGTTGTAATTTATGTATATGTATTACGTAAAAAAATTAAAACTAATGCAACGAAATACCACAGAACTCATATGTAATAATAAAACACTACAAAACGCCATATATTTAATTTTTTACAGAAAAATGCATTAAGGGATTTAAAAATGCTAATCCATTTACAGTAAATGACACACACACACATGAAATTTGATTTATAAGTATGTAAAGCTATCTAAAACAAGGGTTGGTATGGGTTTTTATTTACCAATATTGATGACATTTGTGAAATACCTTTTCAACAAATACTTGTTGAAAACTTCTTGAAAAATGCATGAATTCTAGATTTAACTATATTTTAGAAAAATGAGGGATTGCTTTGATTCAAAAATGCATACCAACTTTTGTTACATGTACTAATAAAAAAGGTAGAAAATATCAAATTATTTTCCACAGTAGGAAAGAAACCTTACCATTTTAAATGTAGATAAACTAGTTTTATTTTATCTTTCTGAGATAAATCAGTTTGACGTTTTTACTCGCCATTGGGATGTAAATAAAAACGAAGATAAAAGTAATCATAACTAGATTTTTAAAACTTATAACTTTCAAATTTTGTGAGATTATAGAAAATTATCTGAAAAAGAAGATTAAAAATAAATCTTTTTTTATTTTTGGCCATTGATTGTCAATTTAATCTTACTGAATCCCCTAAAGAAACTCAGTAGATGAAATATTAATGTATTTATTTAATTTAAAGATTTTACTTTTTAACTAGAGAAGCAAATCTAAACAATATTTTTATTTAAACATAAATAATAAACCTAATTTCATTGCTGAGAAAATATTACACACTCGAATATCAGTGTAACATAAAAAAATATACCAATTTTTTAAATTTATAATACATGTATATCAAGATCAACAATTGATGATATCTTTAATTCTGATTCCTCATATGAGTTTATGCGTAGGAAGTGCATTAATCCAGTTCTTATAAAGAGTTCCGCACCGGTCAAAACTGAATCATAGTTGTGATTCCCGATCCGGTAAAACTTTCCTAAGTACTACATATAATTTTCCGGTGTCCAGATAACAGCCCTGAAGGAACGGACATCTCACGCGCTTCTTACTGCCTGAGTCCCATATGACAAAGATCCCTTAATAAACCGTCCATCGTAATCTCATCACGCTCCGATTGGTCCGACCGTTAGTACGGATTAAGGAAACCTCAGTCTGGTATTCCATAATTGCATTTTGGATTCTGATTACGTTCCTTGCTGATAATCCGGGGGACAGCTTATCGCAATGTTCTTTATTATGACACGGAAACATGGACTTCCCGTAGGATGTTTGACGAAGGAAAACAATAGTGGAAAAGTTTTCAGTACCCATGCAGTAATTTTTCGTTTTTGTGTGTACTTTTAACTTCCGCCTACTGACATCATTTGGTATTTATTTATTTTTTCTGCTTTTTGAAACATGTTTTCATTTTTTTATACAGAAATAAAATCTTACGCTATATAACGTTGAGTCATAAAACTGTAAACTTCAAAAAAGTTAAGTGCAGATAATAACTGAATTATTTTATTTCATAGTTATAAATATTTTATACTCTTTAATACATATATTCATGAACAATTTATTTTTGTATTGTTAATAACAAACATAATCATAACTGGAACAAAATTATTTATGGTATATGTATAATGTGTTTAAGGCTCTGTTTTTATAAATTTGGTTCCTTTTTTAAATCTTTATTTTAAGTAAATAAATATTTCAGTAAAATGTTTTGAAATAAATTTTTAATGAAACCAATATCCATCTTTAAATATTATAAATCAATGATAAACAAAAATACCAAGATCTCAAAGCTTAAAGTAGTTAGTTCATCGATCCGTTGTTTAGATGTAAATATTTTCATTTAAATATGTCTAAAAAACATTAAATATTGTAGAAAATCTGATCATTTTACAATTAAAACCTTAGAAGTATTTTTTTCGAGCAAGTAACTAACTTAAATATGTTTAATCCTGGATAATTGTATTTCTTAATATATAAGGTGTAAAGGAAATTGTGCCAGTTTTTTTTTAAAGAAAAAACATTTTTTTTTTCACTTTTTATTTAAAATTTAATCTAAGATATAATGTTTTTTGTTAGTTATATCTCTTTGCAAGCGTTTTGGCAGTTTATCTAACCTCTGGAAAAGAAGTCGTTTGTTTTGGAGACAAAGTATTCTTACAATACCATTTAGACATCCTCATAGTTTATATATTAATTTCCAGCAAGAGTTTTGCTGCTACCTGATGATAGCCAGATGGTGCAATATGAGGAAAATATGCAAGCTGAAGTAAAGAGTTTCCCAACCCCACTCTGCAATTTTTTTGGCAGTGTTTCTTACCAAGCGTTGCCATGATGAAGAATTGCACCTTTTCCGCTGGCCAAAGATGGACGTTTATGTTAAATTTCTTTAGATAAAGCATCGTTGTGAATAGTATAACGGCCGTTTCATTTTCTTTCAGCAACTGATAGGGCACTATACCCTTTTGTGTCTCACCAACAAAACAACACAAACTTCCTCTAACTTTGGATGTGTATGGTGGGGTCTCCCCTTTGTAAACATATGCTTTTTTCAAATCACGTGTTTGTACACTATCCGCTTTTCATCTCTAGTCCCCAAGTAATCCAAAAACGGTTCATTTTTCTGACGAGCAAGATTTGAAGAACATATCAAAATTCTGTTCAATAAATGTTTTTCACTTAATTCACGTGGCACCCAAACAGAGAGTTTGGGCCTGAAACCAAGCTCTTTAATGTAATTAAAAGCAGTATGATGAATTCCAAGCTTGAAGCACACTTTTGGGAAGTTAACGTGATATTTCTCTTGATCATACCGTTTGTCTTTGATATCTGATATTCTTCCTGATATGGATTCATCTTTCAAAGAAAAATCCTACAAGCAAAATTTCACAAGAAATTTTTGTCATGTTCGAGCTGCTACTGATTCCTATTCAAAAAATTCACACAAGTATCTTCTTGCCTCCATCGCCTTATTCTCATTTTGGAACTCAAACAACATACAATGTGTTACGTGCACTTTTTCTTGACTCCTCATGACAGTTTAAAGTTTTAAAAAAATTGACTATAATGTAAAAAAAAAAATGTGTAAGAATCACATCAATAGTACACTAATCTAATTGTTTAACCTGGTTTCAGTCGGATTCGAAATCTTACTAAGGATCAACACAGCATAAATGTAAACGTATTCAAAAACGATAGAACTTTCCCTTCTACGCAATAGCTCTCTTTATTTCACCCTTTTTCCCAATAGCTCATCATTTCTCCTTTACTTCGAATTTTATATATTCTCATGAATATGTTCATGACTTGATTTAAAAATTGTGTAATGTAGTTACATTAAGTGATCAAAAGTTATCAGACACATGGGGTATTAAGCGTATTTTCAATTTTTAGAGAAATCATTCAATAAAATGATTTATAGTCTGAAGCATATAAAGAACAACCTCGAACTCAAGTTTAATTATTTGAGCATTTAGAAAAACCCCAATAAGTATAAAAATAAATAAAGATACTATTTTATTTTCCAGTATCATTAAAAGAGGGAAATAACGTGTTACCTTCACAAAATATGTGCTACTTTCAATACCTGTATGAATTTTCGTTATATAGATTCGAACATGCATTCAAACATTTACAAACAATACAAAAGTTTCCTAAAAAATCTTCAAAAAGTTATTTAGTGTTTTTTTCTTTCTTATATACACAGAATAAGCAATCAAATTTCACAAAAAATATGGACTTTCATTGAGTTCCAATTTTTAAATAAAATAAGAGTTACTAATGCGCCGGATGGGTGTCGCGGACCTTCTGCACCCAAGGTTGCGCGTTTGACACCGGCCCAAGTTGGTGGGTTTTCATAATGCAGAAAATTGACAGTAAACATGTCGTATGATTATACGTCATGTAAGAGATCTCTAGAGCGTCTGTTTGGCTTGGGTGCTCTCGGAAAAATTAAATTCTAGTACAGGTTCGCATCGTCAGAGTTCTGGTTTCTCCCTCTAGGGTGGAAACTGAGTCGGTGGATTTTCATGATGCAGAAAATTGACAGCATCCATGAGTATGATTATGCGGCATATAAAATATCCCTAGAGTGTTGTCTGTTTGGCTTGGATTTTCTCAGCAAAATTAAATCCTAGTACTGGTTCGCCTCACCAAGAGCTCAGGTGCCTCCCTCTGTGGAGAAAGCTGGGCGTCAAAATTGCTTGCTGTAATTGGTATCGCCTATATGGTGCAGCGTTAAAAAGTGATACCAGCTCCTGGGGAATGTACTAGGTCTGCTAAGGTTTAAAATACCAATGCGCAGCCTCATTGAAAAAAAATCTTTATAGTAATCGATTGTCAAAAGTCTGAATATTGATAGGTTTATCTTTTTCCTTCATGTTTAAATTTTACTGTTTCTTGTACCATTTACATATATTGACTGCAACACTGACAAATAATTTCAACACGTTACAATTTTTATCTTAATTTTTTGCCAAATGCAGATATTATCAACATAAGTGCCGTGTTAAAGCATACTTATGATGTTTGTATAAATTTGTTTATAAATTCATCCCTTTAAAAAAAAACCTTTAAATATTGAAAATGTACATCTTCAAATAGTAAAATTCTGTGTTTTTATGAGCACATGAAACTTATATTTTATTTCTTTTAGCAGCATAATCACATCGAATAAACGCTAGACGTAAAGATCTATTTCACTGCGTTGGATCTGTTTCCATTTTCACAAATTCACGAAATATTTCTTACCTTTGATAACGGTTCTTAGATTATTGTAATTCAGGCATAAAACTTTATTCTAAAAGTGTGTTTGTAATATTATAGAGCATCATGTAAATTTTTGTGGTGTCATAGAACTTCCCATAAAGTTTATTGTGATGTAAAATGTTCTAAAAAAACATTCTGAGAAAATCTTGATTGCTAGAAAATATTACCTGTCCATCCTACAATTATATTGCATATTTTTGTGTTGCCCTTTTTCCATTATGATATTTAAGTGTCGTCTTGCCTCCGTGTATAGAGTAGTCTTCTAAAATAGCATCAAATCATTTTCAATAAACAAATATATGATCATCATACCTGCCTAAATTCTTCTGAAATTGACTACTTTGAAAAGCTCATTCACTTGATACACACACACTCATATATATATATATATACCGAACAGCTATTAAATTATGACCTTACTCCCGCCTGAAGCAATGGACTCACTCCAAAGACAAAACCACGGTGGATGCGGGAGTAATAAACAGCGTCCAAGCATTATCTTTCCACATATAAAGCACTACTACCTCCCAATGTTAGATATTTGCAGGGACAGTTGCGGAGTACTTAGTGCTAGATATCTCAGACTATTCATCAGCATCTTGTCAAATCAACGACTCACTGGGTGTTGGTGGTTTTGAGGGCGAACGATAGTCCATCACAATAAACAATTGGTCGTAATTTAATGAATGATCGGTTTATATATCCTTCTACTTCCTAACCTAAATATGGAAACACCACTGAAATTATCTTGTAATTAGTCAATAATACATTTGTTAATTTTAATTGTATTATGGAATAATTCACTTAATGCTAATTAAGTTCACTACAGCAAATGAAATTTATGCAAAATGTGTGACCAAAACATTACATTTTGCTAAATTATTTTTTTCTGAATTTCTCCCTCTCTCCTTCGTAATTTTTTAAGAGGAAATTCATGTTCTTTAAGAATAGAAAACGCACAAGTTTATTTTGTGCATTTACATGTGTGTGTAATATTGAACGAAAAATCTGCACATCAGAAACTCTTCAAGCAATAATAAGACGATTCAATTACAATAAGCATACAACGATTTTTCTTACTGGGAATGTTACAAGTATTTTTGATATAACATTTTAAATATTATTCTCTTGGAGGTAAATGTATTTAAGTATTTTGATTTCTTGTTATGTTAGAATAATTTTAAACAAGGATTTTTTTTTTTATAGAAAAAAAGCATTCGTGAAACATATATTATATTGAACAGTAATAAACACTCAAAACTTTACTCCTTTCATACGGACTCAATCAGAACAATATATTCAGTTTTCTTCATTAAATATTATAATAATAGATAGAAAAATGTTATTGCAGTTCTAGCATAATTTAGTTAATATATTCAAAATTATTACATTGAAGCAAATATTTGAGTAATTGAAATTTTTTCATTTAACAAAAGCAATAGAATTTTCTTTTTAAAAAACATATATTTGTTCAAATATAGGCCTAAAAATAGTTTTATTGAAAAAAAAATACAGGAAAATATGCGTTTATTAAATATTCAATATATTTCACAAAACACAAAATTGTATTATTATTGTAATATAATCTCTTTTTTCAATAGTACTATTTTTCAATAAAATAAAATCTTTTTCAAAATATAAAGCGAAGGAGTATGAGTTATTTTGATACTTAAATATTTGAAAAAAATATATATACCCTCTTTTAATTTGAAGTTGAATTTTTAATTAAATGTTTTTTTAAATATTGTGGAATTATTTGATCAAATAAATAAAGAAATAATGCAATTTCATAAAGGCAATGTTTATTAATAACATAAGCGATCTGTCCGTACAATGCACGGGTAGTGATATTTTCTATTCATTTGCGCGTATTTTTAAATATTTTGGTATATTATTTAGTGCCAGTGTTTTGGAAAGTTGATGAAGTTTGTCTATTGAACTGAAATGCTATTCGTTTGGCATTTTTTTTCTGATGAAGTCGTAATTAGAATAGTTTTTAGTTATGTATAATAAAACATGTACATCGTTGTAAAGCTTTTGAATAAAAAAAATTACCACCTAAGGGGTTAACGTTACAATTCAGATCAGCGCATAGGACGGGCTAGCAGAGTCGTTATGCTCCTGAGCTTTTTCCATTCGTGGATCAGAAACCTGCTCCACTAAAGGACCACATGTAGAGCAGTAATACTCAACCTGCGATCTGTGGTTTATTAATAATGTTAATGTGTAATGCAGTTTTGCATGTGACCCTCGTGCCGTTTTTGAGTTGCCCAGTCATGGCCATTGCACGAAGAAGCTCAATTATTTAAGAACAGTGTACTAAACATTTAATGGGAGATCCTGCCAATCATGCAATCAAATATATCAATTTTACTATCAAGTTGCAATTTTAGATAATAGAATTTATTCAAAAGACTTGATGATGAACAAAAGGGATTGGAAACTACCCAATAATTCAGCAAAAAATGTAAAAAAAATAAGCACATTTGTGTGTGTGTTTGATAAATTTTTATTATGGTATTAAAATAAAAGCCGAAAAATGAGTTTTAATATCTTGATCAATTTTGCTCTGTCGAATGTTGCTTTGGTCTTATTGTTCTTTTTCCTTATTATCCTCATGTTGCGGCCCGCGGGAGGTACCTATCATCTGTATGTGTCTTGGCCGGAAAAAAGATTGAGTACACCTGGTGAAAAGGAATGATGCACACAGTTCCCTTCCTGACATAGTGGAGGTTAGTATATTGGTTAATTGATCGGGTGTGGTTCATAATTACTAGGTACATCAACAAGAACCCTTGTGATGATTCACATTGAGAAGTTAATTGAAAATCAAAGCAATACCAGGGATATTGGTGATGGACACTGTAATTTTAAGTCATGGCCAAATTATACAAGGGTGATACCTGAAATAGTATCCACTCTTCTACAAATGCAAATGCAAGCTTTAATACATGCTACTGTATCCCTGGTAACGGCATATGTGGAGAGATTCTACTGTATTTAAATATTATGAAAAATAAAAAAAAATCCTGCAACCAAAATTTTGACTTTATATGCATTTGAATAGGGCATTTATTGGTATGTAAGTTTTATTCGTGTGTAAATAAAATTTTGGCTTACACATATTATATACGTAGTAATGCTTTTTGGGCGCACAGAAAAATTATATATACATAAGTATCCATGGTAACAGCAATCAATTCTAATTTAAAGAGAATAATTATTGTCATTGAGTTATGTCTTGAGCTTCAATGAAAATTTTGCCTTTCCCTTCCAAAGCATTAAAGTATATTTGCATCAGATTGTTTTAGATAAGAGTGTATGCATATTATATTTGTATTATATTTTGCATAATATTTTAATTATTTAAATAAATTAAATAAATATATGAAATATATGTAAAGTTTTTGTGTGGTTGTTTTAAATCCCCTGTGTTTACAAATTTTGAAAGTTGATACAAATATTTTCTCAAAATATAAAGCTTATTCTTTTTGTTATTTAAAAAAAAAATCTCATTTTATTTAGACAAATGACGTAAATATATTTTTTTGTATAAATTGTTACATAATAATTATTCTTTTTAAGAACTCGTGTTTATCATTACAAAATAATATTATATAAAAATGATTTATTATAAAAAATTACCTAACTTTTCCTTCCCTCATGGTAAATTTACTTTCTGTTATGAAATTATAAAACTCTTCAAAACATTTAAAACTAATATAGACAGAAAGAAATTCTTGTACTTTTGGAAAACCCAAAGAAAACAATTAAATCAAGAAATATAAACTCATTACTTAATGTAGCAATATACATTGTTTGCCATTGAAATTGCAACACCATGAATGAAAGTAAATGCAAAGAAGATATTTATTGTACCTAAAGAGTATAGCATGAAGATAAAATGATAATATTTACAAGCAGTTTGGTGGTTTACAGGGGTGCATAATTAGTAGAAACTGCTTCCAACTATGGCAGCTAAAAAAGCCCTTACCGATTAGGGATGCAGTCGAACTGGGCTTGGATGACAGAAACGGGAAACTCATGCTACACTTAATCAACCGTATTAGATGGAGAAGGGAGAAGGCTAGTCTTTTAATAGCCCAAGACTAGAGGTATCAATAGGGGACAGATCTGGAAACCATACATGCGTAACCATCGAATACGAACTGAGCTTGGATGATAGAAACGGGAAACTCAAGCTACACTTAATCAACAGTATTAGATGGATAAGGGAGGTGGGCTAGTTTCTTAGTAGCTCAAGATCATAGGTATCAATACGGGACAGATCTGGAAACGATGCATGCGTAACAATCGAATACGTACTGGGATTGGATGACAGAAACGGGAAACTCATGCTACACTTAATCAATCGTATTAGATGAGAAGGGAGGTGGCTAGTCTCTTAGTAGCCCAAGATCATAGGTATCAATAGGGATCAGGAGATGCATGTCGCATACTGGGATGGAAGAACGGATACAATACAGTATGATGGAAGGGGGGCTAGTTCTAGTAGCCAAGATCAATACAAACAGAAAAATAGCGTAACATGAAAGACTATGGATGACAGAAACCGGAAACTAATGCTGCATTAATCAATCGTATTTGACGGAGAAGGGAGTTGGGCGAGTCTCTTAGTAGACCAAAACCATAGGAATCAATAGATGACATATCTGGAAACCATGCATGCGTTACAATCGAATACCTTGTGTATCGAGAAAGGTCAGAACACTAAGAGCAACATGTGGTCTTGCATTTTCTTTTTGATATAGGACGTGTAGAAGGCATCGATGGTAGGACACAACCACTGGACGTCAGATGTCAGAAATGATACAATCTGCATTCAAATCACCTTCCATCCGAACTAGAGATGCGGGTGTCGTTTACCCAATGGTTGCACAAGCAATCACACCTGGTGCCTAGACCCTAAGCCTACATCGAATGCAAGCGAGCGAATATCGGTCTCCTCTGAGCTTCCAAACAAGTATACGGCCATCAGAATACTGCACGCAGAACCGGAGCTCGTCTGAAAAAATGACATTGTGCCACTCCTTTATCCAATTGTATCGTTTGAGGCACCAGAGTTACCATTTTCTGTATGCAGCATTATCAAGGGAAGCCAAAGTAAAGGTCAGTTCACGCTTCTGCAGATGTCATCGCACTGTAAGAGTGGATACTGAACTTGCTGCTAACATGCCCACTTCCTGACAAATGGTTCGTCATGATGTTATATGGTTTTGCAGGGGGGACCTTACAATATGCCTGTTCTCTCGGGCATTAGTTATGGGAGAGCGTTAAATACAAAATGTCATTCAGAGTGACTCTCAGCAACCCATTGAATCAATATTCATATGACAGTGGTTTGATTTCGACCAGTTCAAAGGGGAACTCACGGAACGATAATCCAAACTTTCGACAAACAACTATCCTGCCTCGAAAACCTACACTTACAAGTAAGCATTTCTTTTTCTTATTAGAGGCATAACGCGATGTTCTGAGCAAACACCTTATAAAGAGCTTCACAAATGAGAAATCCGCAACACAACTTTTCTTTTATGCGATGCTTCAGATGTCGTTTCTGTCTCCTGCGTTGACGAAATGCGCTGAAATAATAATCCTTTTCATATCCTAACCTCTTCTTCCTTTCATGTGATTTTGACGTTCGTCTGATCATTCCTTACTAGTGTAGCATTTTTAATGTCCAGCAGTATACAATATTTTGAAAAGGGTCAACATGTTTGTAAAGTACAATTTCATCATTATAAAAGAAAACCAATTTATAAACTAATAAAAATAGCAAAAATATAAATCGATTAAGAATCAAACTGAATACCATATTGGTATTCAGTTAAGTGATAAAGAAACACAAATTTTCATTTCATTGGCTAAACTATGTATCAGCACGTGAAAAATCCATAGTTTAGTTAAATTTAACATGCATCTTCTTTTGTTTATTCGTATGGTGTTGGTTATAGAAACATGGAACTTACCACAGAATACGAAAGTAGTTCAACAAAAATTTTATAATATATATTTTTTTACTATCAAAACATTTAGAGATGTTTCTGCATTCCTTGGAAGGGAAAATAAATCTGTGCTGTTTACATGAAATGCTAATTTCTCCTTTTGAATGTTTTTTTTTTACCTAAAGCCTTTTATGACTAGAAAATCTGACCATAAACAAAACATTTAAAACGGTTTTATAAAGCATTTTTTAAGCAATTATTTTTAACTGTTTACCATAATGTAAAATTTCATTAAACATTTTTTATGGATAGGCAATTTTATATTTTATTCATAACTTCGATACGAAGCTTTTTTAAATTAATTTCGTACTTGATGTTGATATACGCATTAAATAAACGTGATTTAATTATTTAAATTAACTTGAATAACCCTTGTAGCATAAAGAAAAGTTTGATTTATTGCTATTAAAGGAGCATTGAATATTTTATTTTGCTTGTAGTTCTTTTGTTAATGATCTTTTTATGCATAAAATTTTCAAAGAGAAGGGAAAAAAATCAAGCGTTAGAAGAATTGAAGTAATTAACGTTATTTTAGAAAATGATAAATTACCAACAGTTTGTTATTGAAATGAGATGAATGAAGTTTTGGAAAGTAATTATTTTTTACTTCTGCTGTGTTTATTTTTTTTAAAAACTGATGCACTGCACAAATTTTTATTTAAATTAATTTTTTGATTAAATCAACGTTTAGATAAGTAAATCAATTTCTATAATTTTGTTCTAACTGGATTAACTTACGGAGCCTAGGATTGGGCAAGGTTGATGCAGCCTTTCAACACTTCAGTGGGTCTTCAAACGAGTACCAAGCTTGACTTGGAACTAAACGCTTAAGGTTTTGCATCAGACTGATCACATGACCCGAACATCTACTCATGCACCTCAGTACTCAAGGTCATGAAAACTGAGATAGGCACAACAGACCTTGGCACTCATAGACTTTTGCACCATTGAGTTTAGTATAGTTAACTTAAATTGTTTTGTTTGAATTTTTTTTACTCTAATCCAAACAGAGATTAAGTTTGCTGTTAATTCAGAGCTTGGTCATTTTTTAATATTTTATACAAGTCTTTCACATCAGCACTCCATTGACTATTAAAAACATCTACTTAAACACAAATTTAAAAAAAAGGCATCGTAAAGTAAATCATATTTGAATATAAGTAGTTACCACCTAAACTACATTTATGAACATTTATTTTTGTATGCGTTTCTTCGAAAATCGGGACCAATTTCATTAGAGTTTTTTCTTGTCCTGGATTTTCCAATTCGCTTGTACAAGTTGGATGATTTAACACAATTTAATGTTACAGTAATAATTTTTTCACAAGTGCGTCCTTTGCTTTAGTTGCACTTAGATGAACCGCAGCAGTTTCATGGCAAAAGGTCATTAGCTTGATTGATATTTTTTCTGAGATCATTAAAAAAATTTTCCTCATTATTTTTATCCGTTTTTTTTTTTTGTAAAATAAAATGTCGTTTATAACTGTGTACTTATTTTGTTGGTGAGGTTGTAACGAGTCTATTCGCATACTTATTACTAATCATCTTGAAAATTTTTTTAACTTAAATTCAATTGAAAACTTTTTCCCGAAGAAGAAGATGCGATCTATGGAAATCGTTTCGTATATTTAAGCATTAACTTTTAGGTTCAAGAGAGAGAGAGAGAGGTTAGGAGTTACCTGATTGAAGTTAGTGGTTAACGTAAAGTAATTTAAAGCCAGACGAGAGTGACTCATAGATTAATTAATTAATATATATAAAATTGATAATTGACAGTTAAGTCAGTAAGATATCAGAATTAAATTCAAATCAACCAGAAATCGATTATTTGAGATAAAAGTTACGATTATTTCCAAACGTAAATGTGATTCTACTTATAATTAAATATTAAATATCCCATCCTCCTCGCTTTGGCTCCAATATTTTATATATGAAAATTTCCTTCCCTAGGTTTGTGAGACTTATAAAAAGATTAATAAATTATATTTGTATTGATTATGGCTGGTGTTCATTTTGACTCCCAATCATTAACGGATTTCGGGGGAAATTCTTTACAATGTTCTACTTCAATTTCATACAAACTTTTGAATCACTCAAACTACTTTTTAGCAAAGTAGCAAATTTATTTCCCAATTGATATTTTCCTTAATCTACTGAGTCCGTTAATACTGAAGCCTTACGAAGTATATGATCTAACTCGCATCTTAATTCTACTTCAGCAATGGAAAAGCAAGTATAAGTTTGCTCTTATGGTGTTCTTAGTCACACCACTTCCTAACTAACATATTTATTACAAATTAAGTCCACAGTTGTATGGTAGCTCTGAGAATATTCATTTCATGCCCATTAACTTTACCTATTCTGGAATAAGGAGCCAAATTAAGAACATTATCATTTTCAGCATGACGCAATATTCAGCAACGCACGCACGACGACACACAGTAGTTTTCTTAATCATGGGACATTGCAGTAGTAGATGATTATAAGTGCCACATTCATTGCACAGGACATGTTTTAGTTGTTCAAATTATCTCTCTCGAACCTTTAATTGACCAATTTGACTTTTTGACTAATGTTTGCCACAGACTGGGTTTCGCCTGATGAATAAGCTTAATTCTTGAATGTTTTCCTTAAACTTCCGTAATCCAGCTCTTCTGCCATATCAGCATAAGAGTTTAACTTTATCCAATCATCTAAAAAGTTCTCTTTCAATTCGTAAGGTTCTCTATTCGTTAATTGATCGGCAATAATTAAACCTTTTAACTCTTCGAAGAGGGGTGGGGACTTTTAATACAGATATCTATTCGTTAAAGTAGATATTAATTTTTTGAGAAAAAATTCTCCAAGATTTCTCATTGTCTTTTGACATCTGTAAAAAAATTATTTTAGTTTTTCAACATTAAGCTTGTATCACTTAAAAATATCATTTTCCTAACAAAATCATAGTTATTAGCCTCTTCAGGAGTCTCTCTAGCTAACATATTGGAAATTTCTGAAAGTTCAGCACTCAATAAATAAGCTAACCAATATTCCTTGAGAATACCAGCAATTTGAGCATGGCGTTCAAAAATTAATTAAACACACTTCCTTCATTCTTCTTTTTTTATCAAATTTTGGAATTATTGAATTTTGTGACTCGAACTTTCTATACTTCCTGACAATTCATTTTGCATTGGCTTGCTCAATACTAATTCAAGGCGTTTCAGCTCTTGTTGGAGATTTTTCTTTCTTAACTGTTCTTCTTTATCTTCCGGCTTAATTCAATCTTGATGTTCTTATTCTTCCAATCAAATCCTATCGTCGATGATACGAAAAAACGAACCTTTGGCAACTTCTTCAGAAAAACTATCATTATCCTGTATTAGGACTCGGGAAGTAATTCCATCACCCAATTTCTCCGCTAATTCTGCTGAGTCTTCTTTTTTACCCTTCGTGAGAAATGCATAATTTTTTTCTTCCAGTTTGCTGTATTAAAATCACCTGAAATTTTATTTTAAGACATAAAAATACCAAAACTCTAAGATATTATATCTCTTAAAATTATTCAAATTAATTTTCAATAAAATTACTTTCATTAATACAGTAACTATGGCACATATAATCTATTAATTATGTAACAGTAAAAATGCAATTACACACACACAAATATATATCATTGCAATAATAATATATGTATTGTAAATTGCTTGGCCCAAGGAGAAATATATTTATAAGTAAATTCAAACCGCAAAACATTTGCTACGTAACACTTAAAATGCATTCCAAAGATCGAATAATATGTCAATTAGTAAATAATCAGCAAAATTACCGTATACAATTATACGAATTCGAACAAAGAAACTCGAGAAATATTTTAAACATTTATTAAAATGCAAACAAGTTTCACAAATATGAAGCAATATTTTTCTACAATTGGCACAACACTTTAAAATTCAAGATTTATATATGAAACATGAAATTACTTTCAGTGTGAATTCGAAACTGTTTATTCCCGAGCATGTTCACCAAAACGAAAACGACATAGATAATTTTTTTTTGGCGAAAAACATTTGTTCTTTTTGTTTTACTTTTCCTTAAAATCTTCAATTCAAGTAATCAGTTTTATAACAATGCATTTATAATTATGCCCGGAAGACCACTTGGTCCTTACGTCAACCGAGATCTACTCCGGGGCTAAAGAATTGATATGTAGAACCTGGGTTGTCCCTCCTGAACACCCATGGTATTTTCAAAGACATCCTAGATCCGCCATATCATTCAAGGGTTCCTGATCGTATCAGACGGCATTATCGCGAGTTTTTCGACTGGTCACCTGAGGTGCATGAATTTTGAAGGTGGCATAAGAAGCTTCCCAATTTGCACCAAATGTGAGATCAGCTTCTCCTCAGCACATTCTGCAATGTGTGGGGTTTACTTGTGAGGAGGCTGTTGCTTCCCCCTGCTTTTCTTAGACTTTGTGAAGAATTATGGACTCATACATCTGGTCTAGTGAAACTAGACCAGATGGGGATTAGTCCCACCACCATTAATTTTTATGACAATAGAGTAATTTCACATTTAGACTAAGCATCATTTGTTGTAATTTCAAAATGCACAAACTGCGCTAAATATAAATTGGTTTACTTAACTTTTATATTTTAAATCGATGTTCTACTACAGTGAAAGTCGTTTGACATGAAACTGAAGAGACTGTAATATTTTTTCATGATAAAGAATTTCGTAATAAAGGATATTGCAAAAAAAAACATATATTCAACAAAATTAAGCTTATTATATATAGAGTACATTTCGTTTACCTAGATATGAATATATGCAAGTATTTAATGAAAATCAAGAAACAAAAACATTCAAATTAACTTCATGAAATTTAATACAAAATTTTCAAGTTCTCAGAAAAACATATCATTTTTATATTGAGTTTTTAGAAAGATATCTGATATTTTTCTTTGTATTGTTTTTTTTTTAGAATCAAATTGTCAACAAATTTTCAATTGCTTTCCCTCGAGCTCTTTTCCGCAGTGCTAGTAAAAAAATTCCTCTAAAATAGAAAAAGGCTGAACCAAGTTCATTAATTTTTACTCATATTGCAATGTACGCATCACCGAATTCCAAAGAAAACAGGTGAGACATGAGATGTTTTTATGTGGTGCTTTTAGAGGTGGAGGGTGAAAGTATAACTTAGATAAAAACAAAATTGGTCGTGTCACAGGCCGAGAATATTTCACAAGCCAAGTTAATCTCTTTTCTATGAAACATGTGAAAGAAAATCCATCACTCTTTCATTTCATATTCCTCTTAAATCTTGCCTGCATGGCTGGTGTTTTCTGTATTTTGTTCATTCCTGGATGAGAAATCTTTCGTGTTAAGCGATTTTCATTTCAAGTGAAGAGACAAAAAATGCATGGAAACACATAGCTGTTTTTCGAGACCGTTGTATTATTTCGTGTGTGATGTAGCCGCTTTCTTTTCCGTAATGGCTGGGAAAAAATGGCCTAAACGGGTGGTCAAGATTTCTGACCTCTGTTCCCACGACCATTCCTTAGAATCCGGGAGTGGATATATTCCCAGGCCTGTGTGGAATTTCCGTTTATCATGGATCCTTAGGGACGGCGTGTCTAGAGGCGGACACCGACATTATGGGTGGGAAATTTTCCCACGTTTGAGGAGCCGATAAACAAGGGACAAAGAAGAGCCGAAAAGAGGAACCAGGAGCAACCTGGGCTTTAAAAGGCATGGCGTGGGATTTTGCAGGGAGAACCAGAGAGAACCGTTTAGAGGCCTCTCAAGCGATTTAGCCAGAAACATTATAGTTCGATTATAGTCGACCAGCGAAGGACTTTGGCTGCTATTACCAATTCAGAGAGAGAACCGATCGGAGGCCTCTCTAGCTATAGACAGCGAGAGACGCACTGCATTCGCACCTACGATTATAGTTGACCAGCGAAGCCGAAGTATTTTGGCCCTTTTTTACCGATAAAAAAAGCGTCAACCTAACGTGATTCTCATTAAAAGTTGGATGTTCGAGAGGAACTGATCTTTACTGTAAAAGAGACTGTGATCCCAATCTCAGAACGAGTGTAAAAATATTATAGTTAATCTTTACTTTGTAATAAATTGTTTCTATAAGCTGATTGAAGTCATTACACGTGCTAACTAATACTTTGTCTTAAGCATTTTCGCGTTAAACGTATTTTTCTGTATATATTCGAAATACGAAAACAACTAGTTTAATCGTAATCAAGACTAAGCACTATTTGCTGCAAACTACAACACACAGACATGTTTTACTTAAACATGTGCATTACACTTAAGAATCAATTCAACTTATTGAATTAAATGATACATTACATGTGCAGCTGTAAATATAAATACATGAACAAAATTGTATTCTATTCGCATAAATCAATAAAAGGTGCTTTACTTTCAAACATAAGTTTAGCCAAGGGAAATGATCGAAAAGTGTACTTGTATTCGAATCGTACACAACAGCAGTTATAAAATTCAAACACACAGTCAACAACCTGCAATCCCACTTCTGATACAATTTTCATACTAATGCAGTATAAATCTGTAGTAATTTACATGAGAATCAGTCCGTTTTTCTTATTTTTATTTCTATTTGAATTATTTACAGTATTTACAGTTACAGGAAAAATGATATGCGGGCGTTCTCATTCTTTCTCCATCTGAGTTTCAACCAGCTGCTTCTGCGTATAAGTCTCTCGTTGAACCATGTGTGCAGACTACACATCCACTTTACTTATATACCTCTGATAACTGCAGTTTAACTTATTAGCATCGTAAAATACTTCCAAGCTGTAAATGAAATCTTATTCTTCTGTTAACATGCCATTTAAAGACATTTAAGGAATTTTTAAATTAGTTTAATGAAGATTTTAATTAAAACATGTGCAGTAATATCCCGAACATACGCGATAGGTGGGACTGAGTGATAACCGCGTAAGTCGAGGTATGCTTTCGCATACAAATACGCATAAATTATTTTTATTTGGGGCCGGAAACAAATTAAAACTACAATTTAGAAAGAAAATATATAATAAGATCTTAGATACCACAGATACAAAATCACAAACTTAAGTTACTTTGATGTAGAAGGTTTCATAAAATCTAAGCAGTTTGCCAGCTTAAGGATTTTTTTTTCTTCCACAAAATTTTCTCATAATATGCTAAAAATTTTATTATATTTTTTAAAAAAATCGCACTACATTGGAGTCTATATTTGCTAATATCTGTAACCCTTTTCAATTGAACAGGCCTTCTATCAAATTCCTGACCGCCATTTGATCTTCTGATTAAACTGAGTCTAATAACTCAAGTTCTTCAATGTCTTGCTCTTGCTCGTGCATTTCTATGAGTTCTTCACTTCTCAGCTCCTGATTGTGTGAATTCAGAAATTTTTGAGCGTCCTCACTATACTGTTCTAAATTTATTTACCTGGCAAGATGGACAACTTCTAAAAATCAATACCAATTTCACCAATTTTACTAATTTTTTTTCTCAAACATAGACTAGGGACAAGTTTTGAAAATCACGTAGCTCTGGGTTCGCGTAAGTCGAGGTATTACTGTAAATATTTAATGCGCAGCCTATACAAATAAAAGAGCCACTGAGGATTGAAAACTGTGTTAATATATAAATATTTTTGAATTATACAAATAAATTACAATATCTTCATACACAATTTGGCGGATTTATCAGATCATAGTATGAAAGAAATAGCGTGTTTCATTATGTTACTCTGAAAATTCTTTTAATATATCTTATAAGTGTTGCAAGCATATCGTGTGGGATTGAGAAAGAAGTTCATAACAAAATGAATTAAGAGGCACAGTACGATTCAAATAACAAAAATTGGTCAAAAAATAAATTTAATTTGTTTAGCTAAATTATATTGTTTATATACTTTTCTATAACCAGACATAATTTGAATGTTCTAAACTTAAAAAACACAGAATTTTGATAGCTTTTGCGTTCGTTTTTATTCACTTCCCTATGGCAAATCAAAACTTTAAGCTTACTTCTCTCGGAAAGGTAAAATTACTAGTTTGTCTTCATTTAAAATGCTAAGGCTTTTTTTCTATTGTTCCTAATGCTTTGAATTTTTTTTACCTATTGCTAATAATAGATGTAACAAAAATTGGTATGCATTTTTTAATCAAAGCAATACTTATTTTTTTAAAAATAAGTTGAACAAAGAATTTGAACATTTTTAAGGAATTTTCAATAAGCATTCATAAAAAGAAGTACTGTACGAATACCAATCATGTTTTTACAAAACCCATACGAACTTTTGTTACGCATAGTTTGACGTACTTGTAAATCAAATTTCATGTGTGGATGTAAATTTTTGTAGGAGGAGTAGCATTTTAAAATCACTTCTTTAAGGAAAAAACTTTCCGTAAAAAATTAAATGGCTCGCTTTTGATAAAATTTTGAGCACAAAGTCTGTTTTACGTAGGAGGCATCCAAAAAAGTTTGAAAATCTTTCAATGAAAACTTTTGCTTAAATAGCACCACCTTAAATGGAAGTTGAATTTAACCGAACGTCTTGCAATACATCTTTTTTATTTAAAAACAAACACAAAGAAAGAATTTCTTCATGGCAATATTATTTTATTGTAGGCGATTTCTATCTTATGTACACAAATACATTAAAATCTACGTAAAAATTACGTTACAGAAACACGAGCTTCAAGAAAATATTCAATGCACACAACTCTTCTCAGTTTTTATCTATTACCTTATTATAAAGATAGTGTCAACTTTCAGTATATCATCCGAAGCTTTACAATCATTACTCTTCACTAGTAAATTCATTTATAAGGTAAATCGAGAGTCCAGTATGAAAAATGTAGATACTTAATGCAACAATGTATTATTTGATATCTTTTACAATGTTTCTGTTTTGTGTAAGATGAATAATGACTGAAAAATATAGCGAGCGATTTCTGCTTATTAGTGGGTAACTGATTTTAAGGATTTTTTCTTGGCGTGTAAATATGATTTATACTAAGAAAAGAAACTTTATATTAAATGTCGAAAAATAATTCCTGCATGAAAATTAAACAGTTTTATGTACCTCTTCTAATGGAGTGTGACGTTTTCGCAAAAGTTATGCGTAAGATATAAGCAAATGTATAAAGGAGGTAATTGAAGTTGACTTAGGGCTTTACTAAAATTAAAGACTGATAAAAACTTAATTTACTGTTTGTATCTACAATAGATTAAATTTTACAAAGTTATATTGATATTTTTGAACAATAGAAAGTTACGAAATAAACTGAAGTTAAATTGTGAGTACCGTTTTTTTTTAACAATAAAATAGCTTTGGCATGCATGGAAAACAATTTTTTATTATTTCTTTTGGTTTAAACTTCTTATAAAAGTAATATTTTTTTCATATAAAGCTTTAGTAAATATTATTTGTTATGAAAGAGAAGACGAATCTACACATTTAAAGAAAATATGAACATTCGAATGCTAAAATTATGCCGAAAGAATAAAAGTACCATATACAAATAACAAACATCAAAAACGTAAAAAAATACTTAAATTTTTGAAAATTAGAAAACGTACTCTTATTTCAAGTTGTCAAGTATTTTAAATCAGTTTTAAAGGGAAACATTTTCCACATTAAATGATTTAGACAAAAAAAAATACCGAAAATTTAAATAATGAATCTTTTACTGTGAACGTGTTTTTATTACTAAAAAATCTTATATATTCGAACAATAACAGTATTTTACCTACCAATTAGTTTAATTATATAGCACACTTTTTGTATTTTCAACAGTTTGTCATTTCCATTAAATGAAATTATAAATATTAACTTTCAAATAAATTTACTCTGATACATAATTGTATGATTTATTTTTATTTGGATTTATAATTTCACTGTTTTTAAATATTTCTGCTCATTTTCTTTTTTCATAATTTGAGATCTTAATATGATCATTAGTCTTATTACACAATCCCATTCTTGATATAAAAAAATACTCAATATATTCAGACAGTATTTATGAAAATATTTTTTTTCGGTAATTGATTTTAACTGACTGTTTGATTTTTTTTTTATTTAAAATGCATTTTGACGTTACGCTATAACAGCAAATCTTGTTTGAAATTTTTATTAAAATTTCATGGTTTTTTCAAACTATTCCTCTTTTTTTTAGCCAATAATTCTTATTATAATTTATTACATTGATAATGCAAAATGTATACTACATCCTACTATGGTTCATCTTTCCATTATGCCTCATTTGTAGCTCAACCAACTGGCAAAAAATGAAAATTGCTTGAATATATGTCAGAGCTCCATTTGATGTGTCAAGATATTCTATTTTCATTTTATTTGTTCTGATAAATACGAGCTTATTTTAAAACAATATATTACAGTTTTTCTGTTTATTTATGTATTTGAGAAAATATGACGAAAGAGATATTCATAAATTACCAAAAATAAAAGTTTTTTATATTTTAAATATTCATTTAAAATGCATGCGTTATCTATGTAACCTTTAAAATAATTCTTCAAAAATATAAATAAGATATTATAACGTGTGGGGAAGAGAAACAAGTAAATCCTTTTGTGTTATTATTATTTATAGGTGGACGCAGAGAAGGTGAACAAAGAAGATAAAAAATCGGGTACTGTAGGGAATTTCTTTTAAATCCACTTAGGGAATCTATCAGAAAAGGGCTAAACTTTGCATTTAAAATATAATTTTCTTTTACAATAACCAATAAAAGAAATTAATTCTTTTTAGTTAAATAGCATTAAATTAAATTTAAAAGGCTGAAATTGATGTAATATTTTTATGGTTTTTATCAAATGTAATTTTTTTTTACATGGTAAGTAATTACATCATCTGAAACTTTTTTACTATGGAACCAGTGTGGTTTTTCGGTAGCTACGTACTATCGCAACAATATCAACGTTCAAGATAACTCGACAAGTTGGCAACCACGATTTCTTATGTGTCGTACGGTGCGTGCTGAATTGGAAACTATGTGTTTCGTTTCATATAATGTCGACAATACGGTTGCAATAATACTAAGTACTACTTTTTCTTGTTTAAGAATTAATAAATAATCACAAGGGGCTCAGGGGTGCTAACTTTTTCTGGAGGGCTGAAAATATAAACAATATTCAAATACATATATTTCTTTTAAATTAAAATTAAATAATTCGAATATTTTACACATTACTTATAAGGGAATGAGGCTTCTGGAAAGTGTAAAATGTTTAAAATATAATCATAATTTTAAAAATTATAAGCATACGAAAATAAGAAATTTTTTTATAAGAAATATTGATTAAGTTTTACTGCGCGCGTGCTATTTTCAAAAGTATTAGATTCAATTACTAGCAATAAATTGATTCATACTGTTAAATGTATCCTTATTACACCGTAGTAAATTTAAATAAATGGAATAATAAATATATATTTTTAAAAAATATTTTTTCAAATTAAAAAAAAGTTTTTTTAATATTTTTCAAATATTTTGAAATACAAGAGACATATTATTCTTAATTTACTAGGGCTTAAAGTGTATGATACATTTTATATTTCTATAAAGTTTTATGCATCAAAGGCTACTATTTTGGAAAACAGAGTGCTCGCAGTAAAAATTATTTAATATTTCTTATAAAAAATTTCTTATTTTCATATACTTATAATTTTTAAAATTATTATTATATTTTAAAACTGTTATAGACTTTTCTGAAGCCTCATTCCTTTGTAAATAATGTGTAAAAGATTCGAATTATTTAATTTAAATTTAAAAGAGTTATATGTATTTGAATATTGTTTATATTTTCAGCCCTCCCCAGAAAAAGTTAACACCCCTGAGACCCCTTTTTAAATCTTTTTCTCTAAGCCACTATTTTAGCACTCATAATAAATTTCGATGAGGATATGTATAGTTAGAAGATGATTGGCATCTCCATGGATAAATAGCTTTCAACTGTTATATTTGAGACACCGCTGAAATTTTAATATATTAATATTTAATCCTTTTTTTCATAACTATTTTTATAGTATTTATGTTTTACGATCAATTTAAACGCTTTCATATTCTTACATGTAGTAAAACAATGCTTCTGTCTATCTGATAATTCTAAAATTACCTAGTTTTTTATGTTAAATATTGATTTGATGGCTAAAGCAATTTTCTTTTACACGCTTACTAATAACTTTATTCATAAAAAAACAAGAGTAAATATTAAAATAAAACTTTTTTAATCACAGCAATTAAGGCAATTCTTTAAATTTTACATCTAAGTGTTTTAAGTATATGAAAGATTTCATGACATGATGAAATAAGCATTCAAAATAATATTCACTTTTCTTAGAATGGAAAAAAAATTTTGATAGAAACTAAATATATACATAAATTACCTACTATTTTGTTTACACGTTATGCTATTTACATACTCTGAACAAATTGTATTATTGGAAATTCTGTAAAAGTTTCATAAGAAGTGTTATAGGATATCAATATTTGCAATTTGCTTTCTGGGATGAAATATATCGAATTTCTAAAGAGAATTTCTTCATACCGAAGGAAAGTATACCAGTTTACTATATCTTTCCGAAATAGGTAATTAGGCACATCCTTTTCTCTTACATAATCGTCAATGTCGTAAATGTAGTGAAAAAGGTTTCAACGAAAAACTGCATTTTATTTTATACAGACCTTTCTTTATTCTCAAACTTATTAGCTTTAACAGTCATAGACGCAAAAAACAAGTTCGTAATTAGAGCACGGTTGCTTCGGTGTTTGCGTAACAGAACTTACAAATTTTACGGCCATGTTAACAAATATGTAAAAATATGTTTTTTATTTATTTGAAATTTGTTTTTGTTATGATAAGGTTGTAGTTTGAAAATTTAAGCACGATACAGAATTATACATTTCTGAGAAATGTCTTGTTTCAAAATGTGAAACATATTACATGATTTAAAAACAAAATTATCATTAGCATTCAATAATTAGAGTGTAAATTACAAAAACTGAAATAGCATTTAATAACAAAATCAAAACTTTTTATTTACGAATTATTCTGCCTAATTTTTTGAATTGTCATATATCCTGTCTTATTTCTAAGCAAGTTATGTAATTTAAAATGCTAAATGTATTTTTAATCCTTATCTCCAGCACAAAATTACTACTGTGTATTTTGATTTAAGGTTTCTTATAATAAGTATGAATAGGAATTTCTTAAATAAAATACTTTATTTCCACAATTTTTTCATAATTTAGCATTTATTTAATATTAGGTTGTTATAATTATGTTGATACTAATTAGAAACAAAAAATATTAATAATATAATCGTTTTTAAAGAGTTTCTGGGTTGAAAGGGAGTTTTTAAGTGTTTACATGTATTTATGTATTAATCATTTATCAAAATAAATGTTTTACCAAATCATTTTTTTTTTCATTATCCTATATATTTTTCTATTTTGCAAACTACATTTGTACAGAAGTATATTTATATCTAAATAAAAAGTTACCTTACTGTCCTTCGAAATAGTCACTTCCGCCATAACTATGCATCGCTAAGTTTTGCTGTACATGTCCTGGAAACTTTGCAAGAAGTTTTCTTTTGGGATGAAGTTCAAAAGCCCCATCACCTTTCGTTGGAGGCTAGAAATATCGTCAATAATAATATTGTCAATATCGATAACACGTTTTTCTCATCCCTCAATTCTGGGTAACGATTTTTTGCAATGATTCACGGTTAATCTGCAGTTCATCAACTACCACGAACTTTAATGACGAACTTTAGTGATTAATTTCCTTACTTTTTCCTTGGTTTCGTCACTGACGAAGGTCACCAGTCTTCCGCTACGGGGGTTGTCAGAAACACTTTACCTACTGTTTGAAAGCGGACGGACCCCTCGTACACACACTTAATGGACAGCGCTTGATCTTCATAAATACGTACCAGCTTCGCAAAAGTTTCTTTTGGTGTCTTTCCAAGCTTAAAACAAAACTTTAAATTGATCCTTTGCTCGTTTATTTTCCAGTTGTCAGTTAAAAACCAACATACTAAAAAAGTATTTAGTAAAAGCAGTCTTACACGAAACACAAATGAATCTAAAATTAATAATGGTGGAGGCAGATGGTCAACACATGCCGCTACGCTTGTGCAACGTTTTGAATCACCAGTGTTGCCATGTCATCCGTTCTGACTTCATACACCGAACTTTACTGTCAGAAATTGTATATTATGTAAACAGAAACAATACATTTGATTTAGGTTCAATGCACACAAAAGCATGTGTTTATGCAAGTAGAGAAAGGTTCTTTAAGCGTTGAGTACTTGGGGTATTTGTAGATAATTCAAATTCCTCTATATTATGGTGGATATCTTTGATTAACAAACCTGTCATTCCTTGACTATTTAAAATATTTTATCAGTTAACAATATTTACTATGTTACGCAATTTCAAAATGGTCAGTTTCAATTGCCAATTGACTCTAAATTATCAACGCTAAGAAAAGAGTCTTTATTTTCTTTTGTCTTCAGTAATTTATAATATGTTAAACTTTTAATGTTTTAGTAAAGGCAGTGCTTCTTACTTTCAATATTTTCGGCCCAATTTTCAGTCATAATTTTCATTTCCCCTCCATACTAAACCAATGTATTTAATGCAATAATAAAGCACTTTGACGGGAAAACTACAGTAAAACCTTATTTATAAACCATATAAATTACCAAGATAATTATTAAATTGTGTAAATATTACTTTTAAGTAATATATATTTTAATTGAGTTACACTTATAGGTAAATAAGAAAAATATCATATATGTTACTTTTCTTTTTTTAATTTTTTTTTAAATTAGGGCAATTTATAATAAACATGTAAGGTGTATCTTATTTTTTATTGTGCCAAAATGTATTTTGTTTTGCTTCTTCAGTAAATTAATATATTTTTTAAATAATATATATTTTTTTATTTTTTGATATAGTCGCCCACCTCCACGTAGGGCCACCATTACCACGCCAGGAGGCACACCCCCACAGTTTGAAAATACTGTTTCTCAAATTGTGTAAGGTGAAGCACTTTAGCTATATCAACAAAACACTTTCCTTTCATGTCTTTTTGTTTCCGAGGAAATAAAGAAAATTGCGCGTGGAAAGGTCCGATGAGTATGAGGGTGAAAAATGGGGTCATGCTTCCACGCGACTTTCTTTCTTTTTTAGCAGACAACAATCGAGGCTCGAATTCCGACTGTCATCCTTTTTAATCTCAAATATTTTGTTAAGGTATCCGACTGGTTGCGACAACTTTTATTTTATAAAAATGAGATATGGGGATTTTTTTTTGTTATTTTTAGATTTGTTTAGTGCATTTTAAGAAAAATGTGCTAAAATTAAGAAGATAAAAAGAAATTATTATTACTAAAACGGGAAAAATTAAGTAAAAATTGACAGAAAAATACCATAAACGCGGCCCATTATGCAGCAAAGGCTTACGAACAAATTTTCAATTTTTTTTCAATCTAATGTGTTGCTATATTCTTCAATTTTGAAATGACCTTCAGGATAAGAGGAATTTTCTTTTTTACAAAAACTAGAGTACTTTATCTCGATTACTATATGGAAATGCCTAAAAAGACAGTGATTATATTCACATAAGGGACTGTAAATTTTATAATAAAACAGTGATTGATAAATCTGAAAGTTAAAATAATTATACTATTATACAGAACTTTCAGAAAAAATGTAAGTTAATTATTTTCACAACTTTTTTAGCAATCGCTGATCCCGTTTGATTATTTTCAAATCACACATTTCGAGTAAAACGCGTTTTAAAGTGTGGCATCTCGCTTAAAGTAATGGCATCTGCTTTTACTAAAACACTTGTAGTTTTTGTTCTAGTAAACGGAAAATGATAAACTTGGTATTTTTATAAAGCTAATAAGAGGATCCTTAAAATAAAATCATAAAAAATGTTTCTCAATTTTTAACAAAATTCACAGTTTTAGAGTAGTCGGATACCTTAAAATTCATTGAACTGAACTCCTAGCCACTCACAAAAGCTTCACAATTTTTTTAATGGTCTCTCATCGATCTCCTTTGATAATTTCACAAAATGTTTCAACCTTTTTCACGAGTTCGGGCTGAAGATGGATGACCAGAATGAGATTCATTGTCATTTGTCATTTTACCATTTAAGGAAATGGGAAACCACTGAAACACTTGCAATCAACATTTCAAGTTTCTATACCCTTTTTTCTGAGCAAAAAGTAGACAGGATGCGTTAACGAAAACCAGCTATTGGAAAACTATGATCCCATAAAAAAGCGGTAACTATAAAATATTCTAAATTAGTCCTTATCTTTTTCAACGATGGTACTCAGCTTGAGATCCCATGTTCTGTGTTGATTTGTCATTCCCATTCTGGCTACCATCAACCTTCTGAATTTGTCGACGGAATTCAGCAACACTTCTTACATCAATTTCTCTTTTTGAGAGAAAATTAGGAAACGATTAGTTGAACATTTAGTTGTAGTTTTATGCAGTTATTTTTTTTAAATCGTTTAGATTTCAATCAGATCGAAACCCAATGAAATATTACGTTTTTGGCATATATCACACCCGAATTCAAAGTTTTCCTATTCTAAATACTATAAAAATTCAAATTTTTAAATTTTTATCCATTATATTTATTTAAATTTTATTACATCTTTAGTTTAATAGAATTAGAAAATTAATCTGCTTAAAGACACAGTGTCTTATTTATCTGCGTTTAATTAACGTATTGTTTAAATTTTTTAACTGTTTTTCCCGTTTTATTATCAACTCTGTCAAAACATAAATCCATAACTGTAAGGAAGAAATACATCATTTTTTCTGTCGTTAATATCATGTATACTGACGTAACTAATATAGTTAACGAGAACCATCGAATTACTTGTCAATGATATCGCAACCATGTGCGTGTCGAAACATTCAAGAGATCAATAAGGTATTACACTACCGCTTATTATGTAAAATGAAAACAACACTTTAATAAACAACGGTAAATAATTTTTCTTCTATTATATTATATACACGGTGGAAGGGAATATTTATAATCTCCAGTTATAAGGAAGGAATCGGGAAATTGTATTTGGCATTGCATGGATGAGAGCTTTTTTATATCGTAATTCACTGTTATTTCTAAATGGAGATTATTACTTAAAGTTCATTTTATATTTCATGTCTTAGACTCCATATGATTCCAGAGTTTCCAATTCCTTAAAATTAAGATAAATCTGTTTTGCCGAAAATTATTTTTACGTGAAATCAAGCTTGCATAATAATGCAATTTACAGAAAAGAATTAGAGCAAATCCTTATTGAAAGTAACTTGCTACCAACTAGGGTAAAATTTAAAGTCTTCAACAAACTCTTCTTAATACTACCATCTTAAAACACATTGGACATCAATGAAGAACTTTCCAGAAAAGCTGATTATAGCCATGCATAATTATTCCCAAATTACTGAAATGTACCGAGATGAAAGCGGCGCTCTTGCACTTGGGGGAGTGGACGGGAAACTATTGGACATTTTATCAAAGACCCTGAAGTTTCGTTACGAATGTGTTTCTTCTGCAGACGGAAAATGGGGTAGTCTCTCAAAGTTTGGAAATTGGACTGGACTGATAGGAATGGTCAGTGGAGGTCAAGCTGATATGGCAATAGGATTTCTTGCTGCTACAAAGAAGAGGCAGGAAGTAGTAGACTTTTCGGAGCCATATTCAGTTATTGAATTGAGTTTTGCGACGCATCTACTTCAAACTCTGCCAAGAACCAATTTCTATTTTCATCCATTTAATTGGAGTGTATGGCTATGCATATTTGGGTTTTGCTTTATTCTCCCTTTGATATTTTATTTGCAAGCTCGGGGGAAATATTCTTATTTTGGTCTTTTGTTCCAAATGTATCGATTCATTTTCCGTCAAAATATGACTAATTTTGCGATTGACAGAAAATTTCGTTTTGGTTTGTGGCTATACTTTGCATTCATAGTTTCATCCAGCTATACTGAAGTGCTGTTCTCAATTATGACAGTTGAGCATGTGGAAACTCCGATTAGAAGCTTCGAAGAATTATCTAGAGCTGTGTCAGAAAAAAAGTATAAGGTTTTATCACCGCTATCAATTGCGAAAATATTTACTTCATTTTGAAGAAGATTATGTTATTCAACTTGCCAATGCTATAATTGAAAATAACTGGCTTCTTGAACTTCAGAATTCGTTAGATGATGAACATTTCGATGGAAAAACAGCAGTATTGGGCGTCAAAATAATGTTTGGTCTTCAGTTTGGAATACTTCCTGATGCCACAAAGTACATTTCTGACGCAGTTCTAAGTTCCATAGATGTTGGTCTAGCTATTCGAAAAGATTTTTGCTGTAAAAAATCTGTGGATTCGGTTATTACTCGCATAAAGCAAGCTGGACTTTACCAAAAGCTATTGAATGATGAAATGTATAAAACTTGGATTAAAACCTCTGAAACTGTATCGAAATTTGGTACTAAAAAGATTACTTTAATTAACCTATTTGGAGCTTTAACAATACTTTTATGTGGCTTTGCCTCATCAATATTTGTTTTAGTATTGGAAATATGTTTAAAGAGTTCTAAAATTAATTTCTTTCATTTCTAACAGAATATCATGCGTACTGATAGGGAAATTGCTTCCAGTCTAGGAAGTGACCATTCTTATCAAGTGACTTATTAATGGTCTTATCAATTCTTATCAATAGTCATTATCTCGTGGCCGGTGTTATCCTGAGCTACTTAAGATCTGCTGTATAGAGGTGCTGATGGAAATTAATCAGTCAAGGCTCAAATTCCTTACTTTGGCATAGTAAGAAAATTACCAGGAATTAGTTTCACGCGCTCAAGTGTTATCCTCATCATATGACCATGATTCAAAATTATAAGATTCTTCATCAAATGCCTTCATTTAGCTTCAGAGTGTGATAATAATAAGCACTATTTCTAGTATATTAACAAACAGGATGATTCAAAGAAAGAATACACTTTCCAAATGCTTTAAAACAATAACTATCAAAGACAAACACCACTCAGTGAACCGTAAATTAGATGTACACTTCGTCTTTGACGGAAGTGACGTGAGCAATAGTATGCGTGTCATGTGACTAGTCAGTCAAAATGGTTGCATTTACAATGGAAAAGACTTTGTAGCCTTGAATTTAGTAAAATGTCTCGTGATGAACTTTTTTGGATATGTTAATTCTCGTTGGTTGATGCCGCAGTTGCAAGACCGCATTGACAACTCCTGTCTCCAATTGGATGGTGCACCACCCCACTGGTCAGCCAACGTGCAAGTTTACCTGGATGAATATCTTACGGACCAATGGATTGGACGAGACTCAGATAACATCATGCCACTTACACAATGTCCACCCAAAAGTCCCAACCAACCATTTGGGGATTTCTTCCTGTGGGGATACTTAAAGGACAGAGCAAGGCATTTGTCCCTCCTCTTCCTGTTGATATTGGGGAGTTGAAATAGCATATCACATCCTCTATAGATAGAGTTGATTCAGATACCTTAACACGCATTTTGGGCAGAAATGGTTACCAGATCAATGTGTGCCGTGTGAATAAGGTTTCTCACATAAAACATATGCGACTGCCTCTAACAAAACTTTAAATAATCTAATACAATTCTGTTATATAGGTTACTTGTAAAATCTTACATTGTTCTTGATTTAGAGTACAGTGAAACTGTATACTTCTTTATGAATCACTCTGTATATCAATGATTTTTAATTGCAATTTTATCACTTTAAAGAATTATAATGCCTACACTTTAAGCGTTTAGTTCTAAGTATTAAGTAAAATGATAGAAATTTAAGTAATTAACTTATTATATAAGTTGGAGTATATTACATAAAATAAAAAAATCATGTGATAATAAATATTAAAATATATAGTTAAGTCAAAAGAAGAATAAACAGATAAATATTATTAATTTTCTGAAAAAAGATAATTTTAATCTTTATAGCTCAGGCATTTACTATTAAACTATACTGTTAAATATATGATAAATATATAAAGCGTGTTATTGTTTTCCTTTTTACTGATAGCCAGTGCTTGTTGCTTTGAAGTGCGACATTGATAAAAAAAAATCAATCGACCCCTTTTTTTCCTCAATATTTATAAATATTTATTTATAAATTGTAGTGTAATTTATTTTTTGCTGTTAGTTTTTTAGTTCTATCATTTCTGTGACGCAACAGTCCATGAGTCAGGCCTACTGTGCCTATCTGAGTATTCGTGACCGGTCACGTGGTCTGTCTGAGGCTCATCGTCCTACCGACAGCTGCTATTATCGCAATTTTCACCAATTAATCTTGGTTTGAGACGATGTGTTACATGTTGATTTGTCGTCTCCATGCTGCCTAATACCGTTCCTCTAAATTTGTCGGTCGAATTAGGCAACATCTTGTATAAGAGTGTATATCTTGTATGTGTATTGTCATTTGCTTCTTAAATCATACTTTTTTAAGAAATCAACAACTGGAGCAACTTCGAAACAACTTTTGCAAAAAATTAAAAAAAAGATTTGTGATCTGGTTGTATTTTAAATAAAATTTTGGAGTCGAAATAATAATAATATATTTAAGAATTAAAAATATGTATATATTATTTATTTTTGCAAACGAATTAATTAGAAATAAATTAACATAAGTATTGTAAAAGTACTTGTAATTTTATTTCTACAAAAATATCTCATAGGAATTTTTAGGAATATATATATATAATATATATATATATATATATATTCCTAAAAAACAATACCCAGTTTCATCTTTGAATATTCAAATTAAATACCTAACACTTTGATTTAAATTAAAACATTTTCATCGTAACTAAAATATATTTTGTCTCTAAAATTATTTATTTTTAGTCACTATTAATTAAACTCTTTTTTGAATTATTCTGTTTTGAAACATTGAATAATCAAATTAGTGAGTTATGTTTAGATTGCAGAAATTTTCTAGCTTTTTATATTAATGCTTATTATGAAGCTTTTATATTAATGCTTATTATGAAGCTTTTATATGAATGCTTATTATATTTATTTACAATAATGTTTCAATCATTTAAGTAATATTTTGAAATTCTTTTCAATAAAATCAATTAATATTGAATACAAATTTCAAAAAAAATATCCAAAACTATGCTATTTTAATAATTGCAAATAAATATAAATTAAATATTTTTCCAATAATATAAATAGCCGCTCTACTTCTTCACAAAAATAGATATGAAATAAATAATAAAACCTAATTCAAACCAGTTATTGAAAACTACATTTATAAGAATTGTACAAAAATGTTTTTTTTTTATATTTGTATTTTAAAAACTTTAAATCGTTATATGAACTTATATTACAAAATATAATGATTATAAGTTCAAATTTTAATCCTTTCAACTAAAATCGCTTTAAAAGAAACATTGTTTATGCATATTTGGCCCTTAATTAATTTAAAAAGAAATATGAAAATGCATCTTTGCAAAAACATATTTTTATCCCCGTTATTATGACAAAACTAACACGGCATTTGAAACTGTTTTGAGATACTTATTATCATAATGATTTTATGTCTTTCTCAAATGACTAGCATCATTATCAGCTGGTATGCTTTCAAAAAGTTTCCGGTTTAATAGTGGTCGCTTGTATCTCGTAACAATACCAATTAAGCTAGGATAATTTAAGAAAATGTTTCGTATCAAGATTAACATGATATGTTTATTGAAAACACAAAAACTGCTTGATTTTCATTTTTCTTAAGGAAATGTTTTGATGAGAAATCTGAGAATTCAAGATATTATTTTATACATACCAAATTGTAATTTTTCAAAAACATGAAGTAAATATATTTCTAACCATTTTGGAACAGAAAGTAGGTTAAGTTACAAACTAATGACATTTTAAATTTATTTAATTTTACTTCCTTCCTTAAGGCGATATGGTACCATCTTTACAATTTTTTTTATGTTTAATATTTGATATTTGGTTTTAATTGTATTTTATAAAGGTTAATATTTAATAATAATTCCATACAAAATTTTTTAATTTGTTGCAAAATGTTCATAAAATTTAATTATTTTTAGCTTTTTTAAGCATTTTTTTAATTTCTAAGGCTTTTTTTTAAACATGTCTCTTTTCTTTCAAAATTTTTTTCCATGTACCTTATAATATACTACATGAAACTGTTCATGGGGTTTTTTCTGCTGCTGCACTTTAATTTTTTATTATTTTTTTTATAGTTAAACTTCCAAAATTTCCCAAAAAAACATTAATTTTGATTTTGAAATTTTTTAGAAAAAGTACAAACATGTTAGAGCTAATTTCATGGTATATGTACAAAATTTCAACATAGAGAAATATGAGTTTGAAGTTTTCATTCCATGAATAGCATGATATAATATCCATCGAATAGTCTGAAACATTTATAAAATGTTAATTAGCTTATTTAAAACTACTTACCATAAAAAATTGCACAAATGTAGAACAATTAAACAGTATACTGCCATAATGAATATATAGAAAAATACGAATGAAACATCAATTTTTCATAAAACTTTATCTTAATAATTATAAAAAATACACACATTTCTGAGCTAATTCCATGCTCAGAGCTAATGCACAACATGTACAAAATATGTTTATGCCTTGATTTTTTATTTCCATGTTTTTAAAAGCCATCGCATGTTAAATATTGTACACGAATAAAAGTAAAATCAAATAACAATTTATACGTAAAATACATCAAAATCTAAGAACTGTATGTGTGCATTTGTTTAAATAAACATCTTAAAATATTTTAATAATAAAAGTGTTGAATCTCGCACACATGGGATATATCACCAAAATCAAATATATAAAAATGGGAGAGTTTTTCTATTCTTGCGAAATAGATTTTTAATTATCAGAGTTATTAAAATGAGATTTAGTATTTGTGTTTTGGAAGAATCCGCTTTGAAGTTTTAATTTCATTCATAATAATATCATAAAAACCGCGCGCAACTTTTAAATCTCGATCAAATCCATTTGATCTTCCAGTAAATAATTCACAAACTAGAATTTTTGCATGAAATGCACAATTCTTTCTTAAAATGATTTATTACTGCATATATAATGTCAATCTCATTGATGCGCATTAGAAAAATAATTAATTCATTTTTTACCAGGCTCTTTTCTAGCAGATAATCTGAAATGTAGGCGTGGTAGTTGCTGTACCGCATCAAACATTGATCCATTACTAAATGAAAAATGCAGGTAAAGTTTTGAAATTTTGCAGGCATATTTACAAAGATTCGGGGTATCAAATAAACCAATAAAAACTTTTTCGACAGTTTAATGATTTTTAGGGTACCATATCGCCTTAAATTTGTAGCAATATCAAATAATAATAATAACATATACTAAGGTATTTAATGATCTTTTCCTTTTTTATAAAGTATTGTTTATTGAATCAAAACAGGGGGTATATTATGAGTTTTGATAATATTTATTAAAAGTAAGCATTGAATAAAAAATATATTAAAACAGAAACGTAATTTTTTTTAAAAACATAAGTTAACTGCAAATAATGGTCATGTACTTATTTTTAATTTGGAAATAATATTTTAATAATAATGTATACAATATCAGCTGATTTTTGTTTTCTTGTGCTTAAAACAAAAAGTAAGATTACACGTTGTGAATGAAGATTAATAACGATTATCATTTTAAATTTTCACATTTTAGCGAAATTGACAAAATAAACCTCAGACGATTCTAGACATTTACAAAACAAATTAGTGATAGCCTTAATATCAGATCAAGAGATAAAGAGTGCGTGATTTGGAACAGAAGCTGAGATCGAGGCTAGCATTCGAAGAATTATTATAATTTCACACAGTTTATAGGTAACAGTGAAAAAAATTCTCATTTTACTTCTAAGCAGACATATTTCATTCCTTGAAGGTTACGACGTTAATATAAAGTAATCTATAAATTAAAAAAATCAATAATAAACAAAAAGGATTTTCAAATACACACAAAATATTAGAAAGGATTTTAAAGTGATTGTATTGCAAAAACACACAGTTAGCGTTGGAAACATATAATTGAAATGCACGAGAAAAAGGCCAATTCTTAATTAAAACATAAATCAACAGTAAGGAAATGCAAACTTAAATAAATATAATGTATGGAAATAGCATCCTAAATTCCTGCTTTAATTAAAATTTAGGAATATTTTTCAACACATACTTTATTATTTTACTTCAAAAATAACAATTACAATATTGAAATATCAGAACATTTAAAAAAATTTCAGAACATTATTTTTTTTTTTTGCTTTTTATACAGAAACTTTATATAAAAGAATAGAATCAAATTTTTTGATTAAACTCATGCAATAAAGCTTGATAATTAATGACCTATTGTTTCAGTCAATTTACTCTTCTTGAAACATTTGTAAAATTTTCGTGGAAGGAAAAAGTAAAAACAAATGTTTGAATAATTTGTGCTTTTGAAAAAAAAATCATTATTTTATAACCGGAGGTCAAGAAATGTTTTTTTTATATCAATCCATCTTTTTTATATAGTTGGAGAATTTTTCAAAAAAGTCTTATACTATGCAACAGGAACTAAAAAATTTGTTCGTACGCTTTACAATGAAAAATTTACTCTGTATTTTCCTCTTTTAAAAGTTTTATTTATATATATAACAGAAACTAAAACTGAGATCGTACATGTTCAGTATAATTTCAATTTTCTGTGCTGATTTTTTTAAAAAAACAAATATGTTATTCTTTTTTAAATATTGCTGTTTGAGAAAATATGTAAAATAGAAAGCTCTGGTTTTTTTTCCAATACAGTTATATTTCTTCTAGCAAAGTTTATATTTTGAATAAATTCTGTTCAATAAAGGTTCTTGTTTTTTGTTCACCTCTTTATAAATAATACAACTTCGCCAAAAAAACTTTTATTTAGATTTTTTTCAATAATAATCATCTTTCACTGAAATTTCTACTTTTTTTTTAAAAAAAAATGTAGTTGAGATAGAGCGATTAATTAGTTAATTTTGTCTTACTTCATTTTATTTCCTCAGAAAATATTTTAATTGCGAATCCTCATTAATATCTCTTCTCAAAATTAAATCGTGTATAAAACATTAATAAATCTAGAAAACTTATTTTAATTTCCAAGTATTATTACAATTAGATAGTAATTTTACTTTTTCGCACTGAAATATATTTCATTAAACGATTTATTAGTTTTCTTCGTAAAATATTTAAAATGGTATTAATTCATTAGTTAATATTAATCGAAGAAACTTCATTGTAGCTACATTTATAAAATGTTATTTAGCTATTTCCTTGAACTTCTGCAACGTAGTAAAATTTAGTTATTCAAAATTAAATTATGTCTGCAAATATTTAATTTATGGAACAAATAGTGAGATAAAATGACAAGATTTATTTCAATATCCTCCTTAAGAGAAGAATTTCCTTTTTTCTCCTTAAGATTAAGAATATCATTTGAAAGATTATTTTTCAATTCCTACTATTAGCTCACTCTCTCTATATATAAACTAGCTTTTACCCGCGGCTCCGCTTGCGTTGATGTCTTTAAATAACTGTCAAAGTCATTATCATTAGAAAGTAAATATTATAATATGGTAATTTTTTATTGCTTGATTGGAACCAATAAAATTTAAAAATTCTAAAATTGAGCGTAGTTTAAAAAAACTGAAAACATAATTTATTATAATAATTAACAACAAAATTTCAATAACTTTAACTATTAATATTTTTTAAAAGTCGAAAGTAGCTATGTTTAATATATAATTCCTCTTTAAAAGAGCTCAAAACAGAATATTATTCTAAGATGCTACAGTATACCATATTATATGTTCTTCCGTCAGTTGCAAATATGTGAAGATTTGGGCATTGGACACACCGATCAGGCTACATATAGTTGGCCATGGGAAAAACATTACTTTTCCAAATGCACCCCTGCTACCTGAAATGTCAGCTTTGTTAATAGCAACAGTAAAACTGGGAATTGAACTCGTTTGAATTGAAACGGTAGGCCAGTGGGGATACTTGGAATTCGAGGTATGATAACACTATCCCTTTTCATGGCACAGGTTAAATATTGGCAACAAGTATATTGTGCATCAGTTTTGTGATCCAAAGCCTCGTTCCTTTACATAGTCGAGGAGCATCGAGATTTTGCATAAGTATAACTGGTACATTTAGTTTTAATTGAAGTTTATGTGAGGGTACACCCGAAATTTCAAGTGAATTTAAGAACTCCGTGGGATATAAAGTACTTTGTTCTTTATCCATGATTGTATTCATTGATAAATATTTCTTCATTTCCCCCTCCCCCACATGTCGTTTAAATTTTCAATGTTGATTTTATGGACAATGTCATTGTTAGGCGCCAATATTGATCTTGCGCGCAACCACTGATCCCAATTTAAATTTTGTTGCAAGCCCGGGTAAATATGAGCAATAAGATTTACATCATTTACTTCTACATTACAAAATTCTCTGGAAGAAAAATATAACCGCCAGCATTTGCGTCCACACACCCATAACCGATTTTCAATTGCGTCTCTGCATTATGTTACAAATCTACGTCATTATGAAGATGCACTCTCATATCCGTTTTCAGACCGAATTTTCAACTTTTGACCATAAGCCTGATGATTAGAATAGACTGATTTCATCAGATGGTGTACCCCCTCTGGATTACAGGGAGGGTTTTTCAAAATTCACCAGCCAATATATAATAAAGCTACCATTCCTCCTATAATATCTGTACTATCTCGTAAATACTGAAGAGTCCGATTTAACGCTTCTATAGCTTTCTTGTGAGACAACGTATTTTCACCCCCACACTAAAAGCTTACATTGTGGAAGCATCCTGTCTTGAGATCTATTTTTTCTGAAATTTCTGATTAGTGAATCTTCAAATACAAGATTAAGCGATAATTTTAAAACGGAATGTGCAGTACGACCGTTGGTCAGTAAAGTCGTGGCTATACCAGAAGAAGCCATAGCAACTGCTATCTTCTGGGGTTTTCTGATGGTCATTAATAATAAGTTTCGCAAAAACGTTTTTCCGGTTCCTCCAGGGGCATCGAGAAAAATGAGTGCACCACTGCCGGATTCTATTTTGCGTAACACTTGTTGGAAAATGTGACTTTGTTCTGGAGTTAATTGAGGGATAAATTCTGTTACTTGATGTTGCAATGCTATAAAATCGTAGTTTAATTCTCAAGAAATTTCATTATCAAAGTCATTTCCGTCGACACGTCTAGGACTAATCATTCCAAAATCATGTAGCTTCTTCCCAACCATTCTGAAAACCTTTATTGCGCTTCGTTGTAGATGTGTCCATTGAAATGCATATTTGCTTGGACTTGCTGCAATCGTCGCAAAATATCTTCTACCATGTAGTCTTTGTACTTATTCCAAAAGGTTTGAGGATTAGAAAGACCGAAGATGAAATAAGTATTGCTTAAACCTCCCTAATTTTATTCGGCGAGTGACATTGTATGGCTTCCTCCATAGTATAGTATCTAGTATATATATATATATATATATATATATATATATTATATATATATCTTCAAAGTAATACCTCCATGCAAAATATCTAGGTTCAAAATAAGTGAAAAATTTTGTGCAAAAAATGAATATTGTATAATTAGTTAAAAAAATTCAAAGTAATAAATATTCGATAAATCAAAACTTTTTATGAAACTGTGAAGTAATATTACCATAGAATTTTCAATACCATGCGCGCGCAATTCGCTAAATTTTTATTTCATTTTCCTCTTTAAAAAGTCTGAGAAAATTTGCATTAAAATAAAAAAAAACATTTACATTTAAATTTGCATTGACGGAATAGAGAACTTCTTAGACACTTGGCGATATTTCTCAAAGTTTGAGTTTGACATTTAACAAACGTAACGTAATAAATGTTAGACGTTTGATAAAAAACCATTTAAAAAAATCGCTTTTTGTAAAGATGCTAAATTACAATATGTTTCAGTTGTTTGTTACAAATGTGAGAAAATTTTTATTAAAATTTCCATTATTGACCAAATGCATAATTTTGCGCCAACTTGGCGGGGAGTAAGCAACGTCCCACGGTTTTACCCGCATAGTTCCTGTTCCCGTAGGAATATGGAGATAAAATATACCTAACGTTACTCGTTGATAATGTAGCTTTTCATTGGTGAAAGAATTTCTGAAATCGCACCAGCCGTTTACGAGATTAGCCGGAACGAACAGACAGACCGACCGACAGACAAACAGAACTAAATTTAAAAAATTTATTTTTTGATATAAGTACCGTATATACCTTTAAATGCATTTAGTAAAAATCTGATAATTTGAAATTACAAACAGACACTTCAATTTTATTTTTTGTATAGATTTATTTATATACATATTCCTCTAGTTCAAATTTTCAATTGTTAAAAAAATTCCTTTCTATTCATTCAATCAAGTTCAAATATTTTTTTTAAAGTTACAGTGAATGACACTTGATGTAATATAGTTTTTTGAAATATTAATTCATTAATTACCAGTTAATTAAAAAATTAATTTGATTACCGGCTAACGACGCCAACTTAGATTTTTCATCATTGTTGTAACAATGTAACTGTGTTGTTGTTGTTTCTTATCTCACTTGAACAACAGAAACATCTAGATCAAGTCCATGAACCGGTGCGTTTTTAAGCAATCAAGAACTGTATTTGGACATGAGAGCAGCTGGCTCTTATGGCATCCAATACAAGCCAAGATGTAGTCAGGAGCGGCTTGGTTCACATTGCATTTCGGACAAGGAGGGTAAACTTTAAGACCATCCACAAGCCGTTGAACTCGAACAATGTAACTGTTAAAACAATGAGAAAATTGTCGTTGAAACCCGGTTTTTCAGCCAAACTAGCCAAACCGGATGTGCATTGTTACAACACAATACAGACAAGTCATGCTCTTTTTTCAATTCACATTATTATATAGTTCACTCTTTCCCTCTCTCTCTCTATATATATCTTGTTAAAATTTTCAATCGTTAATAAAATACTTTTTATTCATCCTTTCAAAGTAAGGATTGACTTAATTTTTTTTATATTACTTGTTTAGTGTTTATGAAACAATTGTTAACTTAGCATTATAATCATTAAATTGTCTTCTGTTTTTCTAACAAAATCCCAATATAAAATTAAAATGAATTTAATGGAATTTAAAATTTTTCACACACTAATTCATCGTGATATCTTACACTATCTTATCTTATACTTATTCGTGATATCGAATAATAGTTAGGGGAATGATGTGCTAGCTGATGTGTAAAACTCGTCACTTTTCTAATATTTCCAATTGCAATGAGCAGTGCGAAAAGAGCACGTTTATTGTTGAGATTTAATTTATCCAACTTGCTAATTAAGCAAACACAAACATTAAAAGAAACTGGGATGGATTTTTGGAAAGGAAAACATAAGGATATTAAAATTTAAAAGTTATTTAGATGTATATTTGCTTCATTCCTTTCTGTAGAGAAAATTCTTAAAGCTTTGCCAATGAACTCTTCTAAGAAATCACATGCATTCATTAACTTGTATTTTTAAATTTTAACTAAATTTCGTTTTGGTGTTTTCTAGTTTTTCTTATTTCTCAATATAAATTATTTAATTGATGAGTTTTTTTGGTAGATTCTTAAATTAAAAAGTGCAAAATTTTAAATCAAATAAATTAACGGATATAACATAACTGTTAATTACTTCATCGTAATAATTAGTTCCAAAACTTAAAACATTCGTAATTCAAGGACTAATTTCCTACAAAATCAACAAACCGGGGTATGATAATTTTTATTATATTATTATGCATTTTTAAGAAAATTATAATTAAGTAATACATCAAATGATAATGGTTCTGTTAAATTTCAAAACGTAACAAATTGTATTATTTGTCATATTTGCTACAAATAAAGACACTTTCGAAATTCATTAAGTTTTAATTTGTATTTCAGTATTTCAATTATATTTGAAAATTTCACGGCGCATATTTTCTTTTGTTTCTTTTCCATTAAATAACGATAAGTAATTTTTTTATCACGTTTTGCATTAAATATATCATATACACTGATGAAATAAATTAAGAGAATATGTATATTTTATCAAATTGCATGAAAAGAACTGAACTGAATTAAAAAACACTGCTTCTAGACAAAAATGCAAATACGGCAAATACGTTAACGTACACGTGTGTGTAGGTGGAGAAGCAGAAAAACAGGCTTTATAAGCGCGTGTACGTTAAGACGTATTTCGTTCGCCAGCACACCTCGACGAATTTCTTGGTGTTACTTTGAAGCAATCAAGCAGCTGAAATAGTTATTTTGAGTAACCACCTACGTTTAGATGATAAATGAGGTGGCGAATTGTGGGGAGGCTAGAAGAAGGCCAATGTCAAGTCTAGATTTATAGAGAGTTTAATTTAACGCCCAGCATCATGCGCAAGTTATAGAAACAGTTTCAGGATACTGGACCCATCGAGAATAAGCCAAGGCAAAATTATCCAAGAGCCACGAAGGCCAGAGAAAATCGCAATTTTACAATTATATCGAGGCGTAACAGAAGGGATACATCTTTCAGTTCTCTCGTAACTTGTATGCAGCTACAGGAACCCCTGTCACAAAATGACTGTTTCAAAAAGACTTCATGAGAGAGGGTTGCTTGCTAGAAGACCAAATGTTCCACGTCTACGAACAGGAAAGACCGTTTAGAATAGGGCAGACAGCATAGAGATCTGAGTATGGACCAATGGGTGACCGTTCTGTTCACCGATGAGTCCCGTTTCAGCATAAACACAGATTATCGCCGTAAGATAATATGAAGAGAACCAGGGACCCACTACCTATACCCTCCAATGTCCGCGGAATATGCATTTATGGCGGAGGAGGTTTAATGATCTGGGCAGACATCATCTTGGATGGACGTACACCTCTTCATGTCTTTGAAAGAGGCTCTGTGATTAATGTGAATTATAGGGTTGAGGTCTTGGAGCTCCATGTTCACCTTTTTAGGGGTACATGTGTCTCGAGTTTATTTTAATGGACGATAACGTGAGACCATATAGAGTTTTTCTGGTCGACGAATTTCTAGAGAGTGAGGATATTCGCCGTATGGATTGACCTTCCAGGTCTCCAGTCTTCATCCCTATAAAGTATGTCTGGGACGATCTGGAGAGGGCAATTGCAACTTGCAACCCCCCTTCGAGAACCATCCAGGAAAGGAAAACAGCGTTGCAGAACGGATGGGATCAATTGCCACAATAACTAATAAACTGCCTTATTTCAAGTATGACATTCTGCGAGACACGTATAGGTGTAAGAAGGTGCCATAACCCCTATTAATTCATTTCTTTTGCTTATTCTGTAACCGTTGTTTCCTACCTTCCAACTCTAACGAGTGTTACGCATGAACATAAGTGTGTATTGCAATTGTTGAATTGTTAGTTGTTTTGTATTGTATTAATGAAGGTATATATCGAATTCCATTAAAATCGGTTCAGCAGCTCTAGAGATAATCGACCAAGTCAGCAAATTCTCTTAATTTATTACACTTACATATATATACATAGCAGTAAATAAATTAAAAAGAAGATTAATAAATCCTAAAAATCTTAAGTTCAGACCGAAATATATATATATTCAAAATTTTCTACTAAAGAGAGATGAATAATTAATAAAGAACAAAACTGAAGAAAATTGAAATTGCAAGATAAACCAGACATAAGATTTTAGAAACGATGTTTAGAAATTAAAAATAATAGAATTGAAAAATTAAAATATGGATGCAACAGTATTATAAACATTACTGACGTGAAACGTATCTTATATATAAAATAATTTGCATAAAAGTGATGCTGAACAAGTTTTTTTGTCCAGCCAGCTTTCCCCTTTCTGTATATAATACTGAGCAAAAACCAACTGATCAAAATCTATAACAAGAAAAAGGTAACTTACCTAAAAATTGCATTAAAAATTCAGAGCCTGCTCTAAATCTGATTACAATAAACAAGTTATTGCCTGATTCTGGACCCAAATTCAAATTCAAAGCATGAGAATGGCTGAATAGTAGCACTTAGCTATAGTATGAAAAAAAATAGAAAATAAAAATTAAAAGTGTAAACATACTATCGTTACTTTAGGGACACAAGGATTATAAATGTATTTAAATATTTAAAAAAATACTACGGTTAAAATAAACTGAGAGAACAAGTAACTTTATCAGAATATGGAGGTAATTCTATCTATCTAGGAAAAAATGATATATTTATTACAATAAACTATTAATAGTCTAAGGAATTTTAATCCTTCCTTTTTAGAATTTCTTTATTCAAATACCTATTAATAAAACTAATTGGGTACTTTTGAATTAAGCAATATTTAGAGAAATGTTTACAGTTTTTTTTCTAAATTAATGTTGAAACAAGAAATTTATTGCGTTTTATGTAATTAATAATAATATTTCTGAATATAAAAACATGTATATTACTCTCCCAATACTATTAAATTTAAATCCTTCTCTTTTGTCACATAAATATTTTAGTAATTATTACATTACATTTAATTTAATTTCTATATCAAAAAAATTTGTTCATAGTTGTTACTATTTTTCTGTATTAAATTAAGATACTGTGGAAAAATTAGTGTGAGATTTAAACTGGTCTTGCTTGCCAAAAATGATTTCATCTATATAACGAAAAATGTAATTTTCAGAATTATCAATGAAACTATTTTCAAAATAATATAAATATAAATTTTCAAGACAAAGCTAGTTGAGCCACCTTGCGGCAAGCATTTAATCTGCTTATAATAGTTACCATTATAATATATATAGTTCTCTTTTAGTGCAAATCTAAGTAGAGAACGAAATCTATCATAATTAACATTTTTAAATAAATTATCTTTATGTAATTTTACAAGGATTTTAATCATATCATCATTACTAATAGGGTTAAAAAGGTCTTCAAAATCTAAACTACATACTGAAGAAATATTTTTATGTTTAATTTGTTGAATAAGTTCTTTATTATTTTTAAGCATGTTTTCATTATAATTGTGCTGAAATAAAGGTTAATATCTATGGTATTTTAAAGAATAATCCCTTAAATAGTCCAAAGGTTCTGCAAAGGAAACGAAAGTTTTTAGTGAAGAAAATTTTAAAAATGTTTAAAAATCTTTTTATTACTCTAAAAGAATAAAGACTGAACTTTTCTCGCCATTTCTTGTGATAAAAATATTTACTTGTTTTGGTTAAATGTTATTTTATATATAAATTCTGAATTCTATAGATATTAAAATAATATTCTAGATTGATCATAAGCATCATTCTCACGTTTTTCAGACTACATTTAAATTGGTAACTTGTTTGCTTTTTTCTATACTTGAAAAGACTTTTACTGTTTTTTTTTAATTTTGGGGCGTGGTTGACTTTACCAACATATTTCTACATATTTTTATCCATTTTTACATTTTGAATGTAAATTTTGTTAATATATTACTCAAGGACTGGTTACTTTATATATACATAGTATCAACTATTATCATCTTACGAATATTTCAATGGTATTACCTGTAATAAGTGTAACTATATGTTTAGTTTACTTTTATAGTAAACACACATTTCTGGCATAGTTATTTCAAAATCCAAAGAAACAAATTAGTTTTCGTAACATGCTATTTAAAATCGAACATTTTTTTCTAGCATGTTTTTAAGTTATGTGTTTATGTTAAAAGTAACTTATTTAATAACACTAAAGGATTTACATTTTGCTTAAGTTTTCAGTTGAAATAACAATTCATAGGGAAACAGTTATTAAATTGAACATTTAATGTTCAAAAATATGAAAAAACGTAATAAAAGCAAATTAGGGAGAATTTGCTGATTAAATTTTAAACAAATTATTTAAAACATGTAACAATTATAGTTGAGGCTTAATGAAAGGATGTCATTATGAAAAATAAATTAATTATATTATATATATATATATACAATATCAAACTTTTAAATAGGAAAATGCAGCAAAATTTTAAGAAGTATTTTTATTAAAAAAATAATCCAATGCTTTGTTATATTAGAAAAAATACTTGAAATAATACATTTTTCTTTCTGAATCATATGATGGAGTAAAAAAATAAATAAATAAAATGTATCGATTACTGTGCGTTGAAGCACACACTCAACTAGGAAATATATCGATTTCCTCCAAAGCTGTAGTTCCTTAGATTCGCATTTGCATAAGCAGCAGTAGATGAATTTTTTTACTCTTTACTCTCTTTGATTCGATGATTTTATTTATTTACGGAACTTTAAGAAAATGGGGAAAATAAATTCAACTTCTCTTCTTTAATTTTACCATGTTGAATAAAAATTTTTAAGCAATCTGCAAAATAGCTAAAACTTTGATTTTATTGTTTTAACTTATTAGAAAACTTTAGATATATTTGATTTTTTAAGCTTATGATATTAAGTGATTAAATTATTTACGCACTATTTTTAGAATTCTCTAAACCCCCCTTTTCGAAAAAAGATATTTCTTTAATGTTTAATGAGTGTGCAATTAATTATTTTCTTAATTTCTTAAATAAAAGTAATGAAGTATTTTTATATTTTTTTAAAATTCTGAATTACTTGAATTATTTACGATTAGGAAGCTTCACAATTCAAAAATATATAAGCAAAAAAAGAAGGATTTATATAGCACGTTGGTTCTCCATTGCTTCAATGCAATCGTAAATACGTGTACGAGGCCTTTATTTATTTTTCTAAAGGTAAAATGTAACCGTCTTTGACAAAACTGATTTTACTTAAAATCTAAAAGCTTTTGACGTCTCATACAATAAAGAAGAGTATACTTTTAAAGAGTCAAAATAGTGGAATCGAATTGTCCAGCCTTCAACTTAGTGTATTCTCTTTGCATAAAATATACACTGACATTGATTTTTCAAACATGATTTAAGAAACCTGAAAGCAAACAAATTGGATTTTAAACAGATTTTTTTTGCTTGACATCTATAGTGTTTTTTTTGGCAAGAGGATCCTATTAATAATTCTAGCAACTATGTTTTATATTTGTTATGTATTGTATGAGATATAATATTTTTTTTAAAAAAAATTGTTACTTGTTATAAATACGCAGAAAGTAAGAGACAAGTTTCAACAAAGAGCTGAGTAAACTGGTGATGGCTCCATAATGATGGAGTGTGTTTTTCATGGCATGTGAAAGGCCCTGTAGTCAAGTTGAACTAAAAATTAACTGAAAAGGATTATCATTTTGCCAAGAAATTTGTTGTTAGCTATTCATAGCTTTAATGTACCCAAAAGAAAAGGTATATCTCTTCCAGTTCACAATTAACCACATTTCCAAGCTTAAACCATTTGTAATTAGCTTAAAAAAGTTCTGGACAAATTTAGCAAATGACTAGTCCACCCTAGTTTATCAGACATGAATCTTATTGAACGTATTTTAGACAAGAAAGAAAGGACAGTTTTTGTTCAAAATGAAGTACTGTTAGTATTTTAACAACTATTACTGATTGTAAAGGAATAATAACTTTTTCAGAGGACTTCCGATAGTTTGTTGAGTCTATCTTATACTAGATGCTATAATTGCTGGTTAAAAACAATGTCTAACCTGATATTAGGAGGACTTGTTAAACTTTAACCTCTTAAGGTAAGTCGGTACCCCCATCCCGCTAATGTTAAATTGAGCATTTTTATGTGCCTTTTTCTCATAAAATATTAAATGTACAGACTTAAATTTTTTTCTGTATATTAATTAGACTTTTTTATTTAAACTGAAGTGAACTTTTCAAATATATTGTTTAGTTTTTTCAAAAACTTTCATCGTAATGTATCACTATGAATTTTTGAAAAATGTCATTTTTTTTCACGATAACTGACTTTTACAAAAATATTATGGGTATATTAATAAAAGTTCACTTCAGTATATATATTAATATATCAGTAATATTCAGTGAAGATTGCAAGTGCTTCCGTTGAATAGGGTTCTGAGAACATGGTACACGCATTTTTAAAAACACCGTTTTGAGATAATTGCATTTTTATTATAAAATGTCACTTCATCAAAAAAATTATGAATTAAAATCTGTATTTGCACTATTTTTTTAAATATTAGCTTATTCTCAATAACTTTTAAGACTTTTACTTATTTCTTTTACTTTGATTTCTCAGAAAATACATGTATAGCATTTTTCACTTTTAATCTATCGAGATATTTATAGCAATTTGAATCATTTTTCTCAAATTATGCATCAATTTTTGAAGAATTTTTAGTTCTGATACATACTGTCATCCAAGATGACTATAAGTATCATAAATACATGTAAAAATGTGTCAATACATGAAAATATGGCTTTGGTAATACATCATTATACGACATTTCGAAAAATTTCATTAGTGTTTTATAAATTCAGATTTAAACACAATTTCTTAAAGTATCAGAATTAAAAGGGTTCTTAAAATATTACATAAATGCTATCCAAAACAACAACAAGAAAACTGATTTTATGTTTTAAACATGAAATTTGTGTATTTTTTGTATGTAACAAGTTTTGTGCAACGAAAAAGGGCATTGCATTTTGGATATATTATGTCCTTTTACTAAGAACTATTGAAAACAAAGCTTAAAAATTTGTGTATACATTAAATAAACATTTATCTTTATACAGAAGTGAAATTTTTTTTTAAAAAATTGATCAGTATGTTTAAAAATGTAATTTGTAGAGTAGAATAATGAATTTTATAAAAATTTCCTTTTCTATGTTACGACATTTGCTTTCAAGCTAAATGTCTGAGGAATATCTCAAAAATTTCACTTCAGTATATAAAATATGTATGCAATATAAAATAAATATTTCCAGTTAGCATACAATTAATTTTTGAGAAAGAAGACACAAATTAAAAAATATAATCTATATAAGACAGTAATACATGATTATATGGCACTTCGAAAAATTTCTTTAGTGTTTTGTATATTCACATGTAAACACAATTTCTTTAAATATAAGAATTAAAAAGATTATATAAATATTACATAGATAGTATCCAAAACAACAAGTAAACTATTTTTGTGTTTCAAACATGAAATTTATGTTTTTTTGTATGTAACAAGCTTCATGCAACGCATTTTGAGATATATTTGTGTGTGCATTAAATAAACATTTATTTTTATACAGAAGTGAAATCTTTTTTAAAAAATTGATCAGCCTGATTAAAAAATAATTTTTGCAGAGTTCAATAAGGAACTTAATAAAAATTTTCCTTTTCTGTGTTACGACATATGCTTTTTAGCTAAATGTCTGAGGAATATTTCAAAAATTTCACTTCAGTATAACACAAGAATATATATGAAATATAAATAAAAATTTCCAGTTCATGCATACAGTAAATTTATAGAAATGATAAAACACAATTTAGAAAAGAATTTTCAGAAAACAGTAGCTTTGTATAAAATTTTACCTCATCAAAAAGATCTTGCACTGTAGCCGTTTTTACCTTATTTTCTTAATATTATCTTCTTTTTTCTTTTATCTTTTCTAATTTCTTTGATCATTCAGAAAAAGCATGCTTGCTTTCATTAATTTTCTCTATCGAGAGTTTTCATGGCACTTACCGAATATTCTCCAGGTCCTACTGCCATTTACTGAAGTTTTTGTTATTTGGATACATTACCATCATTAAAGGAACAAACAGCATTATAAACACCAAGTGAAAGTGTTTCAATGTGCACAAATGTTGTTTTGGGAACCCGTGATAAAATGACATTATGAAAACTTTCATTCGGGTTTTGTGTTTTTCGATGCAAAAATTATCTCAACAAATCAAGCTGGGAAAGATATCTAAATATAGAACTCATTGCTACTACAACAGCAACCGGAAGACTTTTTATGTTTGTAAGACTTACCCGATTCTTCAGCCTGTTTATATCCCTTCATGAATTTTCACCAACAGGTCAAAAACAATGTTTTAATGTGCCCATTTTTTTCATATACAATATTTCGAAAG
>BMAO01038490.1:0-17339 GCA_019973975.1 Trichonephila clavata
AAAGAAACATGATCCAAAACAACTTTAAATCCTACAGATCCTTGCAAACAAAATTCGGGTTTGCTTCGTATTAATTTTATTTTTAAATCCACTAAATTGAGTAAAAGACGATCTTGATGAAATAAATCTGAATGTATGCAACCAATCATGTCTACAGTTGCACTTTCTTTAAAAAATTCAGTTCTTTTCTTGAGACCATCATCAGAATCCTTGTAAAATAGTTCAGCCGTTAATTGGGAAGTTTTGCTGTCGTATCCATGGTTTAAGAGAGTTTCAATATAAGATCGGTAGGGATATGTATTACTGGAATTGGAAACCACGCGATCATTTAAGGATACATCTACTTGAAAAATAATGAATGTAGAAATAAATTCACAGGTCCTATAGTATCATCTTTAGTAATAGGTGTATTGTCCACTTTTACTATTTTCGCTTTTACATATAATTGTGTTTGACTGAGATCTATGTAATCTTCTGCACTTCCAGAAATGTGAAATTCTACAGGTGCGTTATCGAAAACGTTAGAAAGAGGGTGAAATTGTTTCCACTGCCCATCTTGAATAACTGTTTGAGTACCGGGTAAGTTGAAAAGTTCCAATTCAGATTTAACACATTCAGGAGAATCTTTGAGAATAAATGCCATTTTTACGAATCGAAAATATCGCGTACACTCACTTTACGTGCTTTGGATGAAATGAATTTTTTCTGTTTCTTACACTTTCTTTTATACTGTCCTTTCCCCACCATAGATTGAACTCTATCAATAGCTTTCTGAGCTAATTTTTCCCACTTTCTCTGCTTCTTGTTTTTACGGCTTCTTTAAATTTTTCTCCTGACAATACATCAGAGGCAACACGACTCCCTGTCCTTAATACTTCTTTTCCAATAGTTTTACCTCCTTTTACTAAAAAAGGTAAGGCCGCTCTAAACAATCGGCGAAATATTCCTCCGATTCCATAACCCTTTTGAAAACTAATGCCCTTGTAATGAGTCAGACCCGAGCCGATCTGACCTGCATAATGGTCCTCAAATCTTTTAGTACAGCAAACGTATGGTAAGCTCATCTTGGCGCTTTTATCTTCAAATGAGGGTATGAGAAAGCACTGCTTTATTTATAGTATTTGTCTCATGCGAAAATGAAGCACTATGATCACTTTACCTCTTTCAAAGGGAACAAAATCACCTGAATTGAGTCTCAGTTCAGCTTGAATCGTCTGAAACGAGTGTCTCACTAAAGGTAAGTATTGAGGTCTATCATAATATTGACTAATCGTTTCCCCGTCTTCACCTTTAGTTCGAACGATTCGTAATAAAGGAGCTTGTGTATCTCCCACAATTTGAGGTGAAATTAGATCCGAGTAAACGTAAAAAACCGAAAAATTAGACCATGCATCAGCAACGAATTCGCTTTTCATATTACCCGTTATGATTGCATTGCGTTTGAACCCTAACAATTCTCCTAAGTTCTCTAAATGAAGACTGCTACCTGAATCGCATTCATTTTCACCCGTTTCGATGCTTTATTGTAAGTTATTGTGAACCGACTAGGATTTTTTGGTAAAGCAAGCTGTATGGCTGATATAATATCAAACATTGTTTCATAACACCCCACATTAATTGTTTGCTTAACGGTTGAAGAAATATTACCGTCACCCACTTTGTATCGAAAATAATTGTTAGTTTCATTTACGTTAAGCCAAGAATGAGGGTAGATGATTCAGACAATCCCACTTCCCATTCACCATTTAAATAAACGGGGGAGGGTAACTGAGTTTTGAAATGAGATATTTTGTTTTCTGGAAAGAAATGCATAGAGCTATCAGAAGGTAATGTTACGTAGAAAGACATTTTGAAAATGAGTCCGTAAGAAAAAAATTTAACTATTTATACTTTTGAATATCAGTCACCCAATCATTAAACTTTTCAGGATAACCTAAAAATTTAACAAAATATTCAGTGATTCCTCGTCTTTTTCTTTGTTTGATGACGTTCTCTACAGGATAGAAACCAGAGTCGACAACTTTTTGTAATTCTGCTTCGTAATAAGTACCTTTAATCTCTTCACCTTGTAAATCTCTTAATCTATAAACGATCGGAATTCTTTGCACGATTTCATAAACTGCGAAAAGTTCTCGACTCCAGTTTTGTTCATATCCTTTTTCAAAGAGAAGTTTTTGCTTATTAATGCGCACAACATCACCAATTTTAAATTTAGGGCTTTAGGTTTCTCATTTCTTAGATCACCATATAAATTATTTAATACTTGCTTCCTGTTATGCCTACTTACAGAAGCAGGCTCCATTTTAATTGAACGGTGATACGAGTGATTATAACTGTGCATTAATTTATCAATGACGTCAATGTAATTTTTAGTATTAAATTCAGTGAAATATTTCCACATTTTTGTTTTTAACGTCCGATTAAACCTTTCAACTACGCTAGCTTTAGTTTCGTTATTTGTAGAAAAAAATTTTACACTCATATTTTTCAAATAATTTTGAACTACTTTATTTAAAAACTCCTTACCGGCATCTGTTTGCAACACTTTAGGCTTCCTTTCTTTAAAAATAATTTCTAGCGCAGACTTTACACTTTTTACAAATTTATCTTTCAGAGGAATTGCCCATGCAAATTTTGAAAATAAATCAATGCAAGTTAACAAATACTTATAACCCTTATTAAATTCTGCTAAAGATTGCATATCGACTAAATCCACTTGAAACTGACGATCAATATCACTTACAAATACTCGATTCCGCTGAAACTTATGCCGAACAGGTTTATGAAGAGTGTAAGCATCTTTCTGTGATAACCAAAGCTTTACATCTTTTTTACTATATTCCCTTTTAAAGAGCGATGTAATGCATCCACACCTCCGAAGCTACTTGGAACTTCGGGATTTTCGTAAAACGCTGCTAAATCTTGATACATTGTTACCGACGAACAGAACTTGATTGAATGACTATTACAATGAATAGTTATGCAATTTATACTTTTTGGGAAAGGCAAAGGGATTATGTTTAAAAGCATGAGCATAAATTTTCCTTACTTTTATACAAAATACTCTTATTTGTTTTTTAAACGTGAAACTTATTTCAACACAAATATTAAACTAACAAACAACAAAAATGATATTAACTCAAATCAAGCATAAAAAAAAACATTTTATTCAGATTTATAGGAACAAAATACTGTGTAAAACTTATAAAGTCAGTATGCAATATTTTTTAAACAAAATCCTCATAATATTCAAAACAATCAGATGGACATAACATATCTCTTACTTCTCTTAAAATAATATCTAAGCGAAGATTTTCCAAAAAATTTTCAGTTACATAATTTACAGGTTTTAATAGTAAAAAGTGTACATTATCAAAAAGATTATTATAAAAATAATCAGCTATCTCATTAGCTTCCAGTGACAAAACATGTGAATTAAATGTTTCTTCTCGGTTCCCCCATAACTCCTCAGCGTTGATTCAGTCCTTTTTCGTTCAGGAGGCTACAAATAGATTTTTTCAAAATTTGCGTCAAGTATCGTTGACCCAGACTAACGTCCAAAGAAAAAGGTAATGCGTTTTCTATGGGACCTTCACAGAAGGTTTTATATGCAGTTAAAAAGTCCATACACAGAAATACATTGTCTATAACGGCATTTTCAATAGCACCATATTTTTCAATCATTTCAGCCCACTGCTCTCGGGATATGCTGATTTCTTTAAAAGTAGGCTCTTTATTCGGACCGTATTTAATGCGCTTAAAAGTAAAATTAGTGAAGTTCTCACTTGTTATTTGAATGTGTCGTTCAGGAGGGAAAAGTCCACTTGGTAATTCCTCCAGTGATTCCGGTACTTTCTTTACGCATGATATATTCGATCCACTGTGGGTCTAATGTTATTCCCTCAGGAGTTGGGTAGTAGGTTTTTCCATACTTCTTGAAACGCCTTATGTGTACTGATACGGAATCATAATAGATGCTTGCAAAGACATTGGAAATACTCCATCTGGTATGCAATCCTCGGTAAATTTTCCATACTTCTGAAAATAATATATCAAAATTAATGAGGATTAGAAAAGTGTAAAAAACATTATAAACATTACATATCAAATTTATTTAATTTTGTTACTTACTTTTGAAACTTCTCTTCTTGCTTTCTTATTTGCAGAAGATTCCACGACCTTTCCAAGCTTTCGTTGTTCGCTATGTGTTTCAGACATTGTCAATTTTTTTTTTCCTTTTTGAATACAGTCCGTCGCAGTACTGACAAACGAAATGAATCTTGAACCTAAGATGTGACAAGGGTCTAAAGCATATTGACCGAATTACACTTGAACGGAGTTCGCTGAGTGGTTGAAAGCAATGTATCCATCCGCTCTAAGCATTGAGATAATTTCTGACGTAGAATTCAGTCGCCGTCTTGTAGAATCAAGATCAGACAAGCTAAGACAAGTTCAATCGTAAACCGTTCACACGCTGATTACGAGTATTCTACGTCACATTTTTTTTACTGTGTATGTGTAATCATTATACCGAATTAAAATTTACAAATTATTAAAATAATATAAATGAAATATTTTTTTTATTTCATTTTAATTAAGAAAATGTCGCCATCTGCTTCGCCTGCAAAATTAAATTCATGAGATTATATATAAACCTAAGTTTTCTTCAGGTCTGCATGCCTTCATAGGACAATGGTTAGCGTAACTGAAAAACTATTGTCCTATGGAGACATTTTGTTCTGGGTCTGTGAGTTTGAATCTGGATTTATTATTATTTTTTTTATTTGAGCGTTATTTTTTCAATCATTTTAAAATCTAATAATTAGTGTATAGTTTAACCAATAGGTGGCGCCATGAGCACTTTAAACATTTCAATAAACTTTTTTTACACATTTAAAAAACAACTCAACTTAGCAGCAGGAGGGAAACAACTCAACAGCAGGTGAAAACAACTCAACTCCCCATATCAACTCGAAAACCAAAACCATAGCAGGAGGGAAACAACTCAACTCCACGCAGCATCCACAGGAGGAAAACAACTCAACTCCCCCTATCAACTCGAAAACCAAAACCATAGCAGGAGGGAAACAACTCAACTCCGCGCCTCCACAGGAGGAAAACAACTCAACTCTGCGCCTGCGCCTTTACCGCAGAATCGGCTTTTCTTACCTACTATTGCCTGTTGCGAAAGATGCAATAAAATTTGCAATAATTTTAGGCAATTGCCATATAAATTAAAAGTTCTCAAATTTATTTCAATCTTAAATTTTTTTTTATGTAGGAATAATTGGAGCTTCACAAAGAGAAAAAATTCGCTATCAGTGAGTGAGTGAATATTAACGTCACTCTGTTCGGCTACACGAGGGCTTTTGGTGACGGACCTCGTCATTTTGAACCACGGTCAAGTGACGAGGAAGGCACCTGAGCTGGCACCCCCTCTCCTAACTATAACACCAACGGGAGGACGTTTGAACTCTCGACAGATTTAACGTGCATTGTTCCCCTACACCGCGGGTCTTTAGTGGTACTAGGCTCGAAATCATGGCATACCTGCGATGTGTTCCGATACCTTGACCACTTGGCTACCGCGGCCAAACTCACTATCAGAGACTGCTGGGAAAAAAGCTGGAAAATTTTTACTATCACTTTGCAACACTAATTAACAAGAAAATGGAAAACAAATGTTCTTGAAAAAAATATAAGCAAAATATTTTTATTAAGATGGACATCTTAATTTTATGATTTCGGACAAAGCTTTTATTTCAGTCTAGATAGTAAAGAATATTTTAAAATTGAATTTCAATAATACTCATCAATAGTCTGTTTTTCTATACAGATCAAACACAAATCCATCTTTTGTTAAATAGATTTACAGTATATTTATAATAATTATTTGTGAATTTAAATCCAACATACTGGGATTCTCCATTGACTTCAGATACAAGAGATTGAATTCATTACACTTGATTCTCAGGCTTAGACTAAAATATAAAAAAAAAAATTTTAAAGTATTGTTTTCTTTTTTCAACTTCATAAAAATATTCAGAAAGAATTATAATTACTAAACTCATTTCATCAGAAAATTTTTTTAGTTTTTACGCAAAAGAAGTCAAATAAATTTCTTTTGTAATTTTAGTGAAATGTGCCACTTGTATCGCTGGCTGATATATACTTTACAACTTTCTATTTTTGGCGTTTTTCTTATAATTGGCACTTCGATTTTACTCCTTACTGTCGGGGCTTTTCCATATTTTTTTCACCCCTTCCTTGCATTTTTCATGAGAATATCGTTTTCTTATGCAACACTATAAGTGCTACATTATCTAAAATGAGAATTTGACTTTTGTCCGATGCAATGTAAAATGGAAAACCGGGGCGGGGGGTTAAACATTTAACTGACTCTTCCCATTTGAGAGGGCAGGACAACCAAGATTTATGGTCGTTGCCTGCAAACTTTTACGGTGTTTCCAGGAAGTGATTCCTGCATAGGGTAGTATTGTCCATCATATTGTTGAAACACTGGAAACTTGCCGGCTATACTAGTTATACAAAAAGACCCCTCCTCTTTCTAACTAAGGAGATAACGATGCACCAGCTCAATGAGCTGTGCTTTTTCTCTTTCTGTGTTTCTGAAAGGGAACAGAAAATGTCGATCCGTCAGCGACACATGAGAAGGAGGGTAGTAACAACAGTTTTAACTGGAGTGTTTCTTTGTCGCTTTTCTCTCATGCGGGTAAGAGGGGTTCAAGGCCGAAGTTCGTTTCCCGGAGGGGAGTAGAAGGCAGTCAGATTTCTTCCACTGTAAAATGATGCGCTTTATGAGTGCTGCATATTTTTCCTTTCAGAGGCCTTAGATGAGAAATAAATCGATTTTAATGCTATCGCTCTATGTGTCCTGTAAGATTTAAAGATATTTCAATAACTAAACCTACTTCCAAACTTGAAATTAACATATTTCGAATATCGATGTAAAATTTGAAATAGAATTGGCGTATATACAACGAAAGATATTAAAATAAATGTGTTCCTCAATCCACAGTTTTCTAAAAGAAGATAATAAACATTATATCCATGTCAGAAACTTGGAATATAATTTAAAATTTATTTTATTATTGTTAAAGACAAGATATATTATATCAACAGAAATTTTACAAAGTGAAAATGTTCAAAAAATAATGTTTACCAAATCACTTTTCACCTTTCAAACAAAAATGGATGTTTTAATCAACGTCGGATTAAGATTTGTTCCTTGGCCATAGACAATATTTAAAAACTGTTAGCATTAGATTTAGATTTGTTGCTAAATCATAGCGCTTAAAAAATGATGAATAGCATTTTGTTATTTCAGAACTTAAATCGTGAATAAGTAATAAACAATATCAAAACACACACATATCACATTCGATTCTGTCATATAATATCAAGGAACTAAAATAGCGTTAAGTTTATGGATACGGTACAAAAATTAGCAAAACTGATAAAAGAGACTATAATTAACTCTGAAACAATCATGTATTTCTCATAATTTGTAAGAAATTAAAATTTGCTGAAATTTATTACAGTTAAAATTAAATAGTATATTTTTCACCTATTCAGAAAAAGTTTATGACAGTTGAATTCCTCTTTCTTTGTTTTTGTTTCATGTAATAATTTATACTTGCTGAATTTCACATAATGAACCTTTGATGAAATCAAGATTTGAGCCTCTCGACGCACCTAATAATCAGAATATGATATCGACTGAAAAATAAAAGCTATATAAAATATTTTAATATAAAATTGAAAATCTGCTAATTAAGTAGAATTATTCTTCATAATACAGATTTTTATATCTACGATTATATAACAGAAACCTATCACGAAATGCAGTTTTTTTAATCTAAAAGAAAGTTGGAAAATGAAAATGACTAATTTTCATTAGATAATTAAGTATTACAAAAAGGAATTGATTTCTATTGAATAAATGGCTTGATATGAAAATACGAAATTATATTAGATTTTAATTGCATGACTTTTTACAAAAGAATTTATTTCGTATTTTTTTTTTCACTAAAAAATTAGAAATATGCAATGTTTTTTATTTTAATTTTTATGTTTGCACTGGAATTGATATTTGGGTTATGGAAGTCTAGTGACTAGTCTAGTCACAAACAGCGGGCTTCCAATCGTGCCAGTTTTGATTTCATCGAAGATAGTTCATATCAAATATCTGAAGTATACTCGTATACAGGGTGTTTCATAAATGATGGGAGTAACTTTAAGGGGTGATAGTACACATCAAGACGAGTAATATTAAATAGGAAACCAAGTGTCCCAAACGTCTTCCGAAGGAGAAAGGCGCCATCAAAGTTTAGTGTTCTAAATTTCAAATGATGATAAAAAACGGAAAAATGGATCGATTCATTTGCGGTTTTCACTAAAATCATTCTTTAAAATAGTATTTTCTTTAAAAAAAAGTTTTAAAGACAAAGTTAAAAAAATGCCGTTAGAGGGCGCTCTAGACTTTGGAGTACCGAACAACTACCTTTTACCAGTAATTTTTTTATATATTTTTTAAATGTTTACAAAAGCTTAGATTTTAACTTGAATTTTGAGCGCAAAATTGAAACCATCGGGAGCGGTTAAGTGGCGCAAATGTAACCGCGTTCAGGGGGAGGGGGAATTGAAATGCTCGTACGTAATTATCAAAATAAAAGTGATAAAGCAAACTTTAAGAGGCGATAGTACAACACCAAAACAAGCAACATTCATCAAAGAAATCATACTCGTAATTTTAACCCGAAGGTGATAGAGGGCGCTGAAACAGATTTCGTTTTAAGAGACAAAAAAGGAAACAAAGAACATTTACGTTATAAAAAAAAGTTTAATTAGTAATGATTACAATAGCTGTTCGAAACACTGACCATTAGAGGCGATGCATGCGGTACAACGGCGAAGAAGGGATTGACGAACCCTCTGAAACACGCCAGGAGTATCGCGCACCTCTCCTGCAGCTGCCGAAAGTCTGGCGACGAGTTCTTCTGCAGATTCGATAGGAGTCTCCTACATAAGACTCTTCAGGTGTCCCCACAAAAAGAAATCCAGGCATGAAAGATCGGGCGATCGCGCTGGCCAAGGGCGTGATTACACTTGCACACTCGGGTCAGCAGCTTTTATCTTAATAACAATTTGCATATGCGTTCTTCTTCCACATATCACAATTTCATGTTCTTCTTCCAGAAACATGCGGCTATAACGCTTGCATGGATAAAATTTGAAGATGCTCTAACACGTTTGCGTTTGAATTCAAATCATGCATTTTCTAATCAAAGTTGATATTTTTGGTGTTGTACTATCGCCTCTTAAAGTTTGCTTTATCGTTTTTTATTTTGATCATTACATACGAGCATTTCAAATTTTTCCCCCTGAACGCTGTTACATTTGCGCCACTTAACCGCTCCCGATGGTTTCAATTTTGCGCTCAAAACTCAAGTTAAAATCTAAGCTTTTGTAAACATTTAACAAAATAAAAAAAAATACTGGTAAAAGGTAGTTGTTCGGTACTCCAAAGTTTAGAGCGCCCTCTAACGGCATTTTTTTTTAACTTTGTCTTTAAAACTTTTTTTTAAAGAAAATACTGTTTTAAAGAATGATTTTAGTGAAAACCGCAAATGCATCGATCCATTTTTCCGTTTTTCATCATCATTTGAAATTTAGGACACTAAACTTTGATGGCGCCTTTCTCCTTCGGAAGACGTTTTGGACACTTGGTTCCCTATTTAATATTACTCGTCTTGATGTGTACTATCACCCCTTAAAGTTACTCCCATCATTTATGAAACACCCTGTATATATACGAGCTCTGGTATCATCCTTGTTACTAAACTACAGGTCAGAATTACGAGATCTATCGAATATATAAATAAAAATTAATATTTGAAAGTGATTTTGAGCCAGTCACACTATTTTTTTTTAGTTTCTTGAGGTAATATCATCTTTAGAAAATAGATAATACATGCAAAAACGATAACTCAAGGAATAAAATTTTGAAAATCGATTCTATTGAATAATTGCTATGGTAAACTAAGACTTTTATTTGTACATTTCTGTTTCATAAATTAATACAGAGCATATTATACAGAAGTTATCAATATAATCGTAGCCCAGTGGCCGAGTGGCAGTGCATCACGTTTCAGCGACACAGGTCTGGGGCTCAAACCCTGGGCTGACAAGGTCGACCCGACTTTCATCCCTTCAGTGGGTCGATAAATGAGTACCAAGCTTGTACGGGAATTTAACACTGGGGGTTTTGCGTCAGACTAACCACCTGAACGGAACATCTACTCATGCACCTCAGTGCCCAAGACCAGAAAAACTAATACGGGCACCATAGGCCTTGGCTCTCATGGGCTATTGTGCCTTTGATTTGAGTTATCAATACAAGCCTTTATTATGCAAACTATTACAAAAAAATTCAGGTGTTTTATATTATGCAATCAATCATATTGAAAAATTTTTAATGAACAAAATTCCGAGATCATAAAGAACATGAATATCTTTATAAAGTGTTCTTAATGTAAATCCGCTTTCATTTTTTGTCATTCAATTTATTAATAATCGTAACATTCGCCGCAGTCTATTGATGTGAGCTCTAAATTATTTCGCAGCATCTTTTGCAATACAACGCGAAATTCTAATTCAATAAATTAATTCCACTTATTTAATACCTAAATCTTACAAAGAGGTATTTCTTAATTAGTTAAACAATTTCAAAAGATACTTAAAAGTTTTAACGTGACTCTGTTCTCTTTTTCTAGCTCTCTTTCTCTCTAAGCCTGTATTTTTTCACTCCTGAAGATGAGTTTAAAACGAACTAGGTAAAAAAATTTGTGATATTTAAATACATTTTTCGGCAAAGAGTGAAAGTAATAACTAGAGGGAAAACGAACAAATGAGAAAGAGAACGTCTCTACCAGCACCTATATCACATTAAGTAGTAAATATGTTTCTTTCTAATATTATGTTGTTGAAAAAATCCTTCTTTTATCATTGCATATCGTTTATTTTTTAAAAATTTTACTGACAAAAGAAACATATTTATTTCACTATTCTGGATATTATTACTCTTCAGTCCTTAAATAGTCGTCCCGTTTTCTGTGAAACTAAACTTTCCTCATTTTAAAGGTGTCATTTTTATATAAAACATTAAGTAATTATATCGTTAAAGAATGGAAGTATCTAAAATTTTCCTTGTACAAAACTATTTAGTTAAAATAAATGCAAGGTTGAATTATATATAATTAATACTTATTTAATATGGCACGTTACAGGGAGCGATAAGGTCTCACTCTCTCTACATATATTGTGTATACATCTTGGAGGTAAAATTTGTATTTTGCTTACATCGTTTTAGAATTTAATACTAATAAATTTATTAAGTTAATTTAAGGATTGGTTAAATTAAGTAAACATTCTGATACTGAAAACATTCCATTTATTATTTGATTTATAATTGATATATTAAAAACAATACAAATTTCTAACCATTTGTTAAGTGGAATAATTATGTAAAATAAAATTATTGGTAAGTTTAATAAAATTCATATGAAATTTTAAAAATTTTGATACAATTTGGTATGCTCAAAGCAGTTCATTTATTTTCCATCGAAAAAAATCTTTTTTAAAATAAAGTTTAGTTTTTTTTTAATTCTTTAAAATCTGTCGTTTCTATTTTCTACTTTCTTTTATCAGTTCGTGACAGATTTCCACAGTACAGACCTACTTATAAAAATTTATATTCTAAAAGAAAATTCTAAGTATTATTTAGTTTTCGCGTCTATTTTTACTTCGTATTAGGTATTTCTACAATTTTTATCTTTTTTAATGGATCGCAGTCTAGAAGATTAATCATGGGTTCGAATCCTGGTTTTACCCAGAATCCCCTTTATGAAATTCTGCAAGCGCGACTTAATGTAAGAAACGGGATCTCAAATTTTTCGAATGATGTATGGTAGTGAAAAGAATTCAAATTAAACGTTCTAGCTGAGGTGTGACTGCATATAAATTTGAAGTCTGCTGCCAAAAAAACCCATGTTATTAAATTTCAATGTTAAATTAATTTTAAAATGACTGTAATTTTTATTTTTGTTGTTTTTTTAATTAATAAAACAGAGACTACTATTATTGAAATTATCATTTTAAGGTTTAAGAAATGTTGAATAATTTTTAGCGATGCATTGAATATGGGACAATTTTCTGCCAAAAGTCATTGAATATGTATCTATAGCTTATCATTAAACATGCATATTTTTTACCTTTAGTGCACAACGCTCTAATTAAATTCGATTACTAAAAAACCTGAACACATTAGTTATTTTAGGTGTTTTTAACATCAGAGCATATTTCAAAATTAAAAATGAATCATACCATATAAAAATAATGTAGACATTTTATATTCCTTATTTTTTTCCCAATTCCTAATATTAGCTCACTCTCTCTATATATTATCTTGTTCAAAGTTTCAATCCTTAATAAAGTACTTTCTATTCATCCTATCAAGTTCAAATAAATTTTTTAAAACTTGTAGAGGAAGTTTTTTAAAAATATTAATTCATTATCTAGCAGTTAATTAGTTAAATCAAAATAATTACCGGTTTTAGACAGTCAATGTAGGAATTGACTTAAAAAGATTTTTTTGCATTACTTGTTAACGCTTTAATTTTAAAACAGCATTCATTTTTTGAAAAAAATATGTACGTGATCAGATAAGTAGTTTTTATGAGTTTATTTATCGGCTAACTTTTTTAAAATTAGATGCGTTAATCAACACTTGAATTTTATTTCAGATTAACGTTTTCAAGAGTTGGCTTTCTTTAACCCTAAAAATTTTCTTATCTTTTCATAAGAATAAAAATATTAGTTATTTGAATGGGTGCATTTGAATTTTTTTTCCCGCTGATAGTAAAATTTAAAATGTTGTGAGACTTTTTCTAAGTAGTTATATATATATATATAAATATATATATATATATAAAGGAATACAAACTTCATAAACTTTTTCGAATTGGTGTGACAATTGTAGGATTTCGTTTCAGTTGTAATAAATATATATTCAATCGTCAGGTTCAGGGACTTATTTTATAACAAGTGAAACGAATTCAACGGGTGAGTAATTGCTAGTATTTTTATATGATTAATCACTGAACGAAAATCATTATATTTCTTATTAAAATTTAATTATAACTGCGGATTTTTTATAATGAAATTATTAGTTAAAAAAATGAAATCTAAACTTATGATCCTCAGTTTAAGACAAGAATCACAGCAAAAATAAAGGAAAAAGAAATTCGTAGTATAACTTGAAGGGTAGTTTTAGGTATTTGAACCACTCCCCTATTCGTGACAAAAGAGGGGTCTATAGGAATGTATTGTGACTCCTATCGAATGTGAAAGACCAGGAGAATCCTTATCCTTAGTTCTGAACAAAAAGAAAAGGGGAATGAGCCTCGAGCATCACTGCGGGTGGGGAACAAATAGAACCCATCTCTAAACCTTATCTTCAAAAAACTAATATTGTTTTGAAATCAATCAAAGTATTAAAAAGCTAGGAATAGTAAATGTTTACATTATTTTTTACAAAGTATGATACATTTTAATATTTATTTATATTTTGATGTTAAATAATGCTAAAATAAATAGATTTGCTGAAATGAAATATTAATTATAATTGAATACTTCCCTCTGTTCTCTAAGTACCATTAAAAATTATTTAATATTTCTTAAATTTAATAGTTAAAAGGTAACCATTAGCAATAAAAAGGGTTGATAAAATGTAACGATTAAAAAAGAGAGAGACCGCCTTTCCCCCTTCAAATTATTATAATTTCGCAACATGTGTTTACTTAAATTTATAAACGGCCAGATATAAAGTTAATATAACTCGTACAACAGTTCAGAATTGCGCGCGCTTGAGATCAATCGATTATCCAAATTAAAATTTATATTTTTGTGTGATTATATGACTCCCTTGACTCTCTTTTACGGTAATATGATCTTTAGTTAATTGGTTATTCATGCAGAAATCAATAATTCAAAGAAAATTTTGAGAATAACTTTCATAGTGAATATACTACATTAAGCTATAGCTTCGAACCAAATGATACATTTCTGTGTTATAAATTAATGCCCATCATATTGTACAGAAGTCATCATTATAAATAATTATTAAGTAAATTACTGCAAACGAATTCATGTTTTACATGCAGTCAAATACATTGAGAAATTTTTAAAGAATAAAATCCCAGATCGGGAAGAACAGAAACGTGTTTGTTTTAAACATATTTTTAATGCTGAATTTAAATATTGATTTAATCAATTTATTCAAGAAAATCTATTCATTTTTAAAAGTTAGTTTTTTAACTCTTTGAAATCAGTCACTCTTTCATTTTCTTTCTTTTATACATTAGAAAACTGCAATTCTTGACATCTCTACAGTACACATTCCCGTGTATAAAAATCTGTTGCCTGGTGAAAAATTCTGTTGTTGTTACTTATGCACCTGGTCGACAGTAACCAATAGTAATATCAAACCATGGCCAACGAAATTCATCGATGACAAGGTGCTAGATTTACGCTTGTCGTTATCCGCAGCTTTGAGCACCATACAGCTGACAGAGCGATTTTGCTCTATTCTACTCCAATTTTAAGGGAGAACACTCTGGGGTTAATCAGTTTCTTCCAACCTCTCTTCCCCTTCCATCGACCTCACGAGAAGACTTGCGGCTCGACGGCTATTTAGAGTACCCCTATGCCGCACGAAGGCACTCTTCAATGGCAAATATCTATGCCTTCTCTGGGATTCGAACTCAGGCTCAACAGCATAGCAATCAGCGCCACTAACCGCTATATGTGTCATATAAAATGTATCATTCATAGAAAAATTATTTCATATGTACTGGAAGAATTTTTGCCTACACGCATCTAGTTTGACTTCCAGATCATACAAGAATTAAAAAAAATTATATACTGGATTTTTTTTTGTTTCTTACAAAAGCTATATTTTTTTAAGAGTTTTCATCATTGTGACTGAATTTTTGTAATAAAATTTTTCAAGTATAATTGCGAAGAGAATACTTCAAAAAATTTTCCTTTCTGGTTTTAGAAATACTTATTCATTTGTAAACAGGATTTTTTTTTTTAAAAAAATCTCATTAAAATGTATGAAAAGTCAAACAGTGAAAGGATTACATTAAAGCTGCACAATTCGGCAACAAAAGGGTTTGTGGAGAAAGATTTCGTAATTTTGAGCCTCGGTCAAGAAACAAGGACGACACATGAGCTGGTTACCCCCTTTACCTCACCACAACAACGGGAAAACATTAAGCCTCTACAGATTTAATGTATATCGGCCTTCTCTACACGGTGGGTCTTCTGTGGCACCAGGACTCGAACCTGCTACATTTCGGCATTGAATTCGTGACCATAATCACTAGGCTAACGCGGCCACTATTAAAAGTGAAACAAAATTATAAAAAATTTTAAAAATCATATTTTAAAGCATACGTAAAAAACACAGACGATTTAGTTTCAAAACAATTAAACATAGTATTTTGTGTCTACTAGTAAAAAAGCAACAGTAAAGTAAATAAATAAAATTAAAGTATTTAAAACACTTTATACTAAGTTTGTCAATAAATTTTTGTAATAAAATTATGTTTAGTAGAAAAAAGTATTTAATGACTTGATATATAAACGAGATTTAAACTTTTGTCTTCAAGATATTAGAATAAAGAATTGCATCAAGAAACTCTGCAATAAAACACACAAAGAATTCAGTAAAAAAAAAAAAAAAGTGTCAAATTTAAAGATGAACATTAAGATTTTTTTTTATATAGAATATGCAAAGAGAAATGTAAGAGTCTTCAAATAATATAAATTTGATTATTATGGAGCTTAGAAAGGAAGTGTCCTCTTAAAAATTTTAAAAAGCATATTATTTTCTTATGAATATATACATATTAAAAAATTAAATAAAAGTATCTGTTTTTTTTTTTTTTTGATAATAAAATTCAAAATTTTGCTGATATTTCTAAGTAGTGATATATGACCAAATTGAATGGGGTATGCTATATATGATATTTTACAATAAAAAATTAACCAATAAAAGGATTTTTTCTTTAAAAAAAAATTTACCCTTTTAAAAAAATCACCATTTTTTTTATACTACTTATTCTAATTTAAATTCTGAAATTAACCAAATGCTATTAATCATATGAATCATATTTTTTATTGGCTATAATCTATAAACAAATCTAAAATTAATGCTGTCATTTTTCTAAAAATTAGCTATAATTTCTGAAGAAATCTAAATCTCTCGTGTTGATTAAAACACTCATTCTTGTTTTGCAAAAATAAAAGTTAACACACATTAACACAAAGTTAAACACATTTTCCCCCCCACCATTTTCACACTCTAAAATTTCGCAGTTGATATAATGTTCAACTTTTAGTAATAATGAAATAGTCTTAAGATAATTTTCTGAGTTTTTGAGATTTACAAGTTTTTAAATGTTTATCAACTTTTGTTAGAAAACAATAATTAAGAAACACTTAAATTTTGACACATCATCATTGTCTGAATGCAAATTCTATTTTGATTTTTGCATGAATATTTAAACTATGCCAAATATAGTTTTTCGTGTAATATTTCGCTTATTTGTGTATGGTTGAAATGTAAGTTATACAAAATGAAAATAATTCATTTTCATTTAAAGAATTTTTACATCTTATACCTTGTTTAGAAATAAAATATACACATATGTATGTAAAAGTGTTTTATTAAATGATTCAAGAGCTTTAATAAAATTTTTATTAAGTTGATACAATAATAAAAAAAAATCATGTAGGATTGCAAGGAATAAAGAAATTTCAAAAAGGCATTAGCCAATTCTAGAGTTTTTTTTAAAATTGTGTTAATTCGTTTAATAAAAAAATGCTAAAATTTTGAATGTTAATTTAAGATAAATATATTTATATCCCTAAAGAACTCTTAATTGAATCAATTTTTTATATCAATCAAGTGGTGCAGATAAGAAATCATTTTACAGTTACCCCTTTCAATAAATCCAATCTTCTAAGAGTCGTGATGTTTTGGTTGTTAAGAATTCTTGATTTGCTTACGGGAATAATTTAGGATTTATTTTCACCATATTTACTTAAGGGATTTTATTATCTAGAGCAGAAATGAATTTTCTTATGCTAATTACTAACTTACGCAATATAAACGCTTTTTTGTAAATTACTATTTTTTCGAAAAACTATAAACGAAAAAAAGAGAAAAGTAATGAAATGTGTGAAATAAA
>BMAO01038491.1:0-23694 GCA_019973975.1 Trichonephila clavata
AGAGAGGAGTGTCTTCCAATTTGGATGTAGTAGTTATGAGGATATTGGCTCAAAAAAGGCTGCCCATGGGGTCGTGAGTGTGTGTAATGATGCGTGGTGACGCAATGTCCAGTAGGGGAAAAAATTTAAAACAAGTATTAAAAAAGCAACCGGCAGATTTCTGCGAGGCGAACACCCTTCTTCGCATTAACCGCGTACGATCGTGCTTGCTATTATAGTTTTGAGTGTAGCAGAAGCCCTGAGTAACCTGCACCGCTACTAGTCTTGACATTAATACAAAATATTTACTTTTTAAAAGTGGTGATTCTTCGCCTTTTTCTTAGTTTCCATTTCCCTTTTCATTCGTAATCATTGCATCAGTTGCACACTAATAAATCACATATTGTTTGTATGTTATCAAAAGCGTCGTCATCATGGGCATAAAGTTTTGTCGCAAATAATTGTAATTTCAAATGTTCTTTCTCAATTATTACAAATGGAAAAATAAATGCTCTGATCTGTCAGAATGAATAGGGCAAATAATCAGAAAAAACACAGGCATTGGACGATCACCACTTATTTCAAGACAAGGACGAGACTAAAGTGTACATTCATATGTTGATAGTAAAAAAAAGAGATTGCAGCATAGACTTGAAGTTTCAAAAAGGGGCGAAAGATGGGAGCATTTGTTGCTTTTAAAAGTTCTTTGATTATTCATTTAGCGTGTTGCTTTAATTAAGGTAGGGCAGGGGTGGGCAGACTTTTCCAGGGTACGAGCTACTGCTGATTTTTCAAGGTGTTGCGGTTCACCCACTATCAGTAGCACATACATAAAGGGGGGAGGCTCCCGGGTCCGAACCCTCCTCCATGGCCTTTGATTTTTTTCCGATCAATTATAATCCATGTTTATGGACGTAAAGCTTAGCTAAATATTCGTTATTATGGATTTTTTTATAAATTAATGCGAATTATTTATTCAATAATTTATTTCTTACTGTTCTTTGTTCTACAATCTACAAATTGAAAAAAGTATGTTTGGCTAAGTATTGTGGTAGAACATGAGAATGGTAGACATTCGAGCCTGGATCACAGCATCTCACGCCCCCTTTGAAAACTTCATGAGTGCGCCCACACTACCCAGTGTCGTAGGTGAAGTGAGGTAAAGAAAAGGTCAACAATATTTATTATAACTTAATAATAAATATGGAATATGTACTTATTTTATAAATAAAATAAAAACTCCCTTTTTTTGAAACCGCGTTTAAAGCAAAACGCAAACATAAAAATAATAGCCTCAAATATAGAAATATTAATGATGCATTTATCATCAAACAATTCAAAATACATTTAAAAATAAAACATTTTCATCTAAAGTTATTTCTGGAAATTATAATCAGTAAAACTTAGTCTGCATACTGTCAGCCAATCTTGAATATTTCCATATATAAATATTAATTGCGGTCACCCCAAATTGTCTTGATAGTCCATTGGTCGATCGCGATTGACGTAATGCCTACCCCGGATGTAGGGGGTGTAAGAAATAGTGAATTTAGTGGCAGAGTTTAAGTGGTAAGTTTATGGAGAAGCATTTTATTGGTTAATTTCAGAGCAGAAATCAAGAGAATTGAGGAATTGAATTTACGCATAACATTTTGGAATTAAAGTCTACATCAGGATATTTACGACAGCCTATTTCAAATACTTCAAATCACAAAAAACTCTCATTTAATTGGTTCAACACCACCAAGGCATTGTTTTTTATCGAAACAGAAAAATCAATCGAACAACATGCACATTTTTCCTTCAATTTTATATGAACGAACATATATTAAATTAAAAGTGGTTCTATTTTTTAAAAGGATTAAAAGGGCATTGTCTTGAAAACACAATGTAGGAAAATGGTAAAAATCCTGTTTAAGTATCTTTCAAACGAATAATAAGAGAATAGTTGCTTTTTTGAGCATTTTAGGTAGAGTGGAATTCATGCGCATTCTTCCATTGTTATCACGAACTGATTCGAACATGCGAAATCAATGTACTTGTTTACAATTATTACTGGCAATTGCAAGAACTTAAGTCGCATAAAACTCTCTAACCATTTAAAATTAATAATTGTAAGAAATATATTGTGGCAGTAGGTATGGAAGGCTGATCATGATGCGGTGAAGGAAACGACCACTTACCAGTGTCCCACTGAAAACACTTAAACCAGTGGGCCGTTGAAGGCATTTTAGTGGCCCTCATTTGAATTTGATTCAATTTCATAAAAAAAATTGCCTTGTGTGGGTTTTTTGTCTAATTAAGCAATTTTTTCTATTATTCTTTATTTTCTGGACTTTTGGTGAGCATTTGGAGAGTGGCATGTTGTAGTTTGCAAGTTCATTCAATCTTTAGATAAGGAAGGTGTTCATCGAGATTATCTTGCACATAGATGAGCATTGTGGTGGTACACCAACCAATTAGAAAATGAAATTTTTAACTGGGGCATCAACCAACATATACGAAAAAGGGACTCCTATGAGAGTTTTCTCGCTCAAAAGAAGGGACTGAACATACACTTTATTTCTGGACACTGAAAAGAACACATTTATCTTCGGGGAGCCTCGCACGAGTTCCACTGTGGCCAATGCCTGGGTCACTTCCTTTAGGGTCAAGACTCAAACTTTAAGGGTATAACTACCTTACGGTGCGGTAAAATGGTGCGTGTCACTTTTTTACACCTTCAGAAAAATGTATATGAATTCCCAGCGTATCTGTAAACATCATTTCTTCCCTTAGAATCAGTTGTAGTCTTTGGAAAACAAACCTCCCTTTTTTTATAAAGTTCCTGAGTACAATATATTGTTGACAGTCGTGTGACTCGTGTATCACTGCGAATTTTTTAATTTGGCCTTCTAGCGTGAAAGGGTGAAGAACCCTATATTATAGCATCGGAGATTTGGATTGCCAATGGCATGGCTAGTTGAGAACTTCAAATTAGATTGGCTATTAGTGAAGTGAAAGACTTTACCTAATCGGATACAATAATTGCTGACAAGTAAGAAAATTCAGCTATGCTAGGGATCCAATAGAGTCATGTGAATATGTTTAAATTTAAAAATAAAAAAATTTGAATGAAATATACAGAACTTTAAAATGTATAGAATTCCCTTGAAATCCTGAATAATTTAGTTGTAACAGTTATAACTCTCTATATTTTTGGTTTGACCTTTTAAAACTAGCTGTGTGCAGTCTTGTAATTTTCTACCGTTTAATATTTTCTAACCATCAGCAGTATCAAAAATACCATGGGAAAATATTTAACTGCTAAGTTTTGGATATAGGATGTGAAATTTGTGCATTGCTTTAAAATGTTTTTGTTTCTTATGAAGTGGGTGGGTTTCTTTAGTTAACATAGGGATAGGTGAGATCTAAGAATACTCTAATGCAGGAGTTCTAAACAAAAACTTAGCAGGCCACTTCAGAAAAACATTTAATCCCGTGAGCCACATATAAATATAAATATCTTTATATTAGATAAGTAGTTAAAATTTAAACAGAATGACGCATTATTATTGTTTCTACTGGTTTTCATGTACACAAACATAGATAATGTAATAATAATAATGCAACAATCAAATAATTTTTAATTTATTTGTTGAAAGAAAGATATTTTAACAATTAAGTAAAGTTTAAAGCTTAGGTTCTCAACGTGGGCGATAACGTCCCTTGTGGGCGTTTGAGGCTTTCAGGGGGCGTTGAGATGGCAGGGATGGACTTGGTCAGATTAACCAGAAAATCTAAGAAAACACGTTGATTATGTACTAACAAAAGGAAACTTTAATACTGTTTACCTTCTATTGATTGCATGTATTTAAATCATTCCTGTATCACATGTACGCAATTCACATATTTCAGTAGTTCGGGAAGTGGATGAAAAATTAAAAAAAAAGATTACATTGCATTCAGACGTACATTAAATTGAATGATGTAGAGCATTTTAATTTCTGTAGTGCACGTGTTGTCTTTGTCTGTGAGCAGTAGGAAACATGTTTCGTCCACTGCATTTCGTTACGTATATTATCCAAGAAACATAATTAAATATATTAACCAGGAATTAACGAGTGATTCTTTAAAAGCTGAAACTGTCAATTTATATTTATTTTGAAAGCAATAGTTTATTATGAATTACATCGTATCATCAAAACCCCTTCCTGTCTTTATAGCAGGTAATCTAAAACATTTATTCCACTCTTTTAAATAAAGAAGAAATTCAGTAGCATTTCAATTCCAACAATATCCTAACTATGACTAAAAAATATAATATTACACATTTAAACATATTTGTGGCAATATATATTTCAGATTCTCAAGTAAAAAATCTAGGACTTAGAGAAAAAAAATGAAATTAAAAAAATGCATTTTTTAGTAATAGGATATTTTTTAAAACTTAACTCTTGTTTTCACCATATATTATGTACACTCTTATTTCTCTAGAGTGGGAGAGGGCGGTATCGAAATATTCACTAGAAAAGGGGGCGCCAGTTCGAAAATGTTGGGAACCTATGGTTTAAAGTATTTAACAATTAATTTTTAGTTTATTTGTTAAGAGTTGAGGAAGGTATTTCTTTCTCGACACTTTCACTCAGTTTTTGCTTGTTGATCTCAAATGTGTGTATGTGCGCATCGTAATTGATGTTGCAGGTTTTTGTCCGTTATGTTTGAGAGCGATTTATTTTTGATAAATTTCATTTTTGAAAACAAAACCAAAAAAAATTGTCAGTTATAAAGACTGCCGATAGAAGCGAAAACTTAGAGCTTTTAGTATTAATATTTGAAATTTCATAATGTTTGAATTAAAATTATCAACATCAGTCTGGTTTTCACATCTATTGACACTCCGAGCAACAATTAAATGAATATGTTTATATGGTTTTTTTATTATTCAAATATATTACGGGCTGTACAAGATCATGACAAAATATAAATACAATACAATTCCAATTGAAATAACAATTAATATACAATCATATTATTTGTGGATAGTATTTGTATTTACTTAAATTTCAATGTACTTGATTTTTTTTGTACTTGCTGTTTTCATTATTTCAAACTAAAGATTTTTATGATATAAGGTAATAAACAAAATTTTGCATTTTTAACCCTATTTTAAACTTCAACACATTAATCTTGAATTATTATTAGATTTTATAAAATTTTTAATTTCAAAATCCACGATAAAATTATGATTGAACAACTAGATGTCTGTTTTACCAAGGTAGTAAGAAAACGTCCAAGCCACTGTGAAATACTAATCCGCATTGCAGAGGTTAAATATTAGAGAATAAATAATACAAAATTTTCAAACGCCAGAATAAATACGAAGATTTAAAATAATTTTAAATAACATAAAATTTTCAAACGCCAAAATAAATGCGAGTATTTAAAATAATTTTCTGTATTTATTTTTTATCTTAAAAAAAAAGAATATTTTTATTTAGTACTCACTATTGTACTGCAGAATTATTCTTCAATTAAACGATTCAAATAATAATCAAACAAACACACTGTTTTAAAAATGCCCAATACATACACATTGATCTTTTTTCGCTAAATCCATTCAATTTCACTTATAAGATATACACAGCACTATACGTCAGCCGTATAGCTACAGAAAAACTGCGATAAGCATGTCGGTGATGCGAACGCACAAGATTTTCCCCTACCAAAAAGTACCAACGCCGCTAAAGTAGTTTTCACTTCAAAAATTTTCTCAGTAACAGTAGCAACGTGATAAAATAGAAACAGCTATGGGATTTATTCGTGAAAAAAAAAACCACTAAAAATAAAATATTGCACAAAATAGTCGTACTTTGTAAAATTGTTAGTAATGTACGCCCCTAAAATTACTCAAAATGGGCTACATGCGATCCACGGGTTGACCAACCCAGCTCTAATGCTTCATTGGTTGATTTAGCGGCCAAAGGCCAGATCGCACTTCTATTAGAAAACTAGGCAGAAGAACGAATTTGCAAAGAATCACTTTATAGGTGAGGCTCAGTGGCGCACACAAGGGGGGTGTCCTAAGGGTCCGGACACCCCTCCCAAAGCCCTTGAGTTTTTCCTGCTAGTTTGATATCACGGGGCATCGCGCCAAGTTGTTGTTTATGTTCGCCAAGATGAGCGATAACATTACAATATGGTTACCTTGATATTTTTATCGTCTGGTGATGTAGTTGCCATGGAGATAAGTATATTAGAAATAATTTTTATTGGTTCTGTTCCCGCGGTAATTCTATTAATTTCAGACGATTTTGTTTTGATTTATTTTACAATTTAATCATTTTCATTGCAATCCCGAATCGAAATATATTTCAGTCTTCTGTTTTATTTATTGCTATTTTCGAATATGGAAATTTCTAACATCATTGGTGAGAACTAGGATATTTTTTTTAAAAAAAGAATGATTTATATTTTTAATTATTTCTATAAATCGTTTATTTTCAATTTATTTTCCTTTTAAAAAATGTTTTTTTTTTCGTTTTTTGTTCGATGAAATTCGTTGAAGAAATTTGCAGTTTTTGGAACATAGCAAGCTTTCAGTTCTTTTTAGTTGCTATTCATTATCAATTTTAATATATATTATGTAATTATTTTATTAATAATATAAAACTACAATAATTACAATGTGTAATAATCATATAATATACGTTATTTGTAATAATTATTTTACAAATATTATTACATGTGTTAGTTAGTTATAATTATTACTTTATCTATTTTTAAGTATGTTATTTATTATTGTTATTTATTTAGTTATTATTTTGTTTTTAATAATTATGTTAAATGAGTATTCTTATATGTGTACGATTCTTATATTACAATAGGATGATTATTCTTTTTTATAAAATCTAATAAACTATAATACGTGATTATTATTATATAAAATAATAAAAAGTAATACCATATGAATATCTAATATTTATAACTATTTGGTATTATATGAATATTATGTATAATAATTGCTATAACATATTACAAGATTATTGTATACTGCATAATATTACTACTAGTAAATATGATTTTTTATAATATTGATATTAATTATTTATTGATCTTGGTTAGTCTCAATCAATTCCTAAATTCTTCATTTGAAATCGATTTTAATGTTTTTCAAAACAATTCTTTAAAATTATTTTCCTGACGAGTCTTACCGCTAGGCCGCCATCTTGAATTTCATTCCAAAGGCATGCGCTGCTTGGCGTGATTCTTTATCACGCCAAATAGCGTTTGGCGCGCTGCCCCGTGATATCAAACTAGTTCCGAGTTTTTTTTCGATTGACGATAATCCTATATATATGTGTCGTAAAATATAATTTTGTCCTTTTAATTAACAATTTATTTTATTAATTAATGCTAAAAGTAATTCAATAATTTATTTTTTACTGTTTTTTGTTAACAAAATCAAAAGAATCAATTGGTGTTGTCTTGAGGTTTGTTTGAGTTGGGGGGACTTTCGACCATGGACCCACCTCCCTCCATGAAAATTTTTTGTGTGCGCTATTAGTGATGCTTCTTGTTGAAATTCGGATTATTAAAGGATAGAGTTCATGTATACATAGTCAGAACTGTTTAGAAACTCGCTAATTTATTTCAATTACTTCAAGAAAGAAGCAATTTTAAAACCAGGAAAAGAAGTCATTTGGTTATACAAACCCCACTAATGAGGCATTTTTTAAATAGACATTGAAGATACCTTTTCATCAAATGGATGTCTTACAATTTGTTTGCTATAAAAGGATATATATTAATATAACAGTGGTTCTTTTTTAAATGTTTGTGAACTAGCATTGTGTTAACAACACAATGTAGGAAAATAGGCACAGATCTTGCTTTAAACATCTTCCAAACATACTGTTGAAAAATAATTGCTCTTTTACTATTTTTTGGAAAGAGAACCAAATGCACATGCTTTGTTGAAACTCACTGTAGAGTTTGTTGAAATATTTGTGCAGAGGCGCTGCAATCGCTTTTTTACAAATGTATACTTTAGTTCAGTCCTGCTTATCGCTTGCTTGTAAATAAAAGCTATTACATGCTCCTCTCAATTTTCGTTATTTTGAACCACCTCTTCTTTCTGACAGGTAAGAGCTTTTATTTATCTATTTATACAAATTGAATAAGAACATACGAATCATGATTTTGAAATATTTACGAATTTGAACATGCTTAGAATTGTTCTTCTATGAGGGACCTATTTCCCCATTCAGGCGAAATCAATACACTTACTTACAATTATCACTCATCATTACGGGAACGAAATTTACACAAGTCTATTACACACTCTATATTTATAACTGTAAATAAAATGTATTGTTGTGCTATCTCAAACTCAAGAGAAAAAGAGAAACTGATTTATATTTATAAAATGCATATAAACTATTCAAATTCTCTTTTCTAAAAAGTCCCTCATGTATGAGAGACTTCTTAAGTCACCAGTTTTTATTTTTTATAGATTTGATTAATTATTTAAGTTAACACAGTACATCTAAAACTACTAAAAGCCGGTCTGTAGTGTGCTTTTAATTGATACAATAAGCCAGTAATACTTTAAAAAATTAATTCAATTCTCCTACACTGCTGGCCACCGTAAATGCAACACCAAGAAATAACACACAAAAAAATACAAATGATTAAATTTATAGACTTCTATGAAGTGTGGTTCCTGCCAGAATCAGTAGTCGCCGTTGTTGGAGATCTCCGCTGCCACACGCCTCGGCATTGATTCAAAGAGACTTTGGACGTGTTCTTGGTGTACAGCAGACCAAGCAGCTTCCATACGTTGCCAAAGTTGATCTGGTGGGGCAGCTGGGGGTGTAATCTGGGTCAATCGTTGACCGACCATATGTTTTCTATCAGCGAAACATTCGGAGAGCGAGCCGGCCAGGGAAGCGATTCAATCTGGTGATTGACGAAGAATCTTTGGACAATGCGTGCCACGTGTGGTCGCGCATTATCCTGTTGAAACAGGGCTGTGGCCAAGCCCTGAAGGCAAGGAAGGACAACTGGCTACAACACCTCGGAGATGTAGCGATGGCTGTTTAAAGTACCGGAAATGCGTACTAAAGGAGTGCGAGAGTAATATCCCATACCGCCCCATATCATAATACCCGGTGCAGGACCAGTTTGGCGATGCATAACGTAGCTGTTCAGCATCCTCTCTCCACGGTGTCTCCAAACTCGAATCCGACCATCGTGGTGTTGATGGACGTCTTGCGGACAGACCACTCTGCTGTAAACAGCGTCGAATAATACGCTCAGACACTGAATGATGCGTTACAGACAATGTGCGGTAGTATGGTTCATGATGTGACTGAGCGATCCGTCACTGCCATGCGCACAATTGTGCCTGTCCTCACGTGAAGTGGTGCATTGAGGTGGATGCAATCGACCACGTCGGTCCGTCGTACCCTCCTGCATCCAACGGTCACATATCCGCATTACAGTTGTTTGGTTTCGTCCAACACGACTACCGATTTCCCTGAAAGATAATCCACAATCTCGGTAGGCCACTGTCTTTCCTCTGTCGAACTTGGATACTTAATCAAAAGCTGATCACTGTTTTCTACGAGAAATAACTGGTCGTTTTTTGAAAAAACTGCAAGAAAAACACAATTGGCGAACTTGAAATCGTCGAAATCTCCAAGCCTTAAATAGCGCTTTCAAGTGGCGCCACAGGCGTGTGTGATGTGTGTCTGCGCTGAAATTCGAATAATTTGCATATCTCCCCTCCGCTAATGCATGTTGTAAGTTTCATGTTATTTGCGTGCTTCCTTCAGGCTGTTGCATTTACGGTAGCCAGCAGTGTACTTACGTCAACAAAGAGAAAAAAAATTTTCCTTTCTGTATATGCTGTTGGGCTATTTTTTTTCTTTGTTACTATATATGTATTCCTTAATTATATTTAATTATTTTAATAAAATAGTACATTAAAAAAGAGATTACATTCTCAGAAATTAAGCCATCCCAGGTGGGATTCGAACCTTCCACTTTTGGATTAAAAGCCCAACGTGCTATCCATTGCGCTACAGGCACACAACAAAGGCTTTTCCTTTCTATGTATGCTGTGTGTGTGTGTTGGGGACTATTATTTTTATTTCTTCTTTTTTTCCTTTTTTAATTTAATTAATGAATTAATATTTTAAAAAACTGTATTAACTTCAAATGCATCCACTGCAAATTTAAAATTGTATTTGAACTTGAATATATGAAAAGAAAGTATTTTATTAACAATTGAAAATTTGAACAAGATGCAAATATATATATATATGTATATTACAAAGATATACAAAAAATAGTTATAAACCTAAGATAACTATCGTCATGATAGAATAGTCTAAGCTACAGTAGTACTAGAGCAAACTCCTGGCCTTAGGAACCAGGATTGCAGGTTTAAACTAATTTTTTGGCCAGCCAACCTTCACGTGAATTTGCCAATACTCTGGGCCATAGGGAAAGCAAGAAATTTCTAGAGAAGTTTATTTATTATTATAAATAGAACCATAAAATCTATTAATGTAAAACGATAATATTTTAGCCTATAATAATAAGTAAAATATTTTAAAAGAAAAGTTAAAACAATTAGATAAAGACTTACCACATGAGTACAGCAGAAAACTTTTTCCCGGCAATAGAAAAGTCAATAACACTAACACATAAAATTATTAAGTTTTGATAAAATAAAATTAAGACAATAAATATAAGCATTTAAAAACTCTAAATTTTATTTTAAAATTTAGAGATAATAAAAGTACCCCCACCCAGACATATACAAGTAATTTTAAATAAAATATAATATTTTTAATTTACTTAGCTTGAGGCGCCATCTATTGATTCACTGTACAACTAATAACGTATTTTTTATTTGACTGTTAGGTAACACTTTTAAAGATAGGAGGTTAACCATGTTCCATACAATGTTTAATAAATTTATTTTAAAATTTAAATATATATTAAATTTATCACTAACTAATACGTTTTTTTCGATTAATATAATTGAAAATAATATTTCTATATATAGGGAGAGAGTGAACTAATAGTAGAACTTGAAAACTAAATGGTTTTTATAATAAAAGAAACAAAATCATCAAATTGCAGTTTAATAATTACAACTGACTCCCTCTGGCTTGCTCTATACAAAATTTAATATATATCTTGATAGTTTGAGTTATTTATAATGAAAGTTGTATTGAAACTTCAGCGTCAAAGTACATTTTTATTGCATTCAATACAACGTTATCGTAGGGGGGAGGGGGCATGATGAAAATTATAATTGAAAAGTGGGTCCCAAATGTTGAAAATTTGAAAAGCACTAATATAAAGGGCATTTAAATTTTTAACATGGGTTAAAATGTCATTTTCCAGGAAGACTGTCTGTGACAAATTGAAAAACTGGAAAATTCGTGGCGTACAATATTAAACTTCTTTTGATTAAATCTGGCATGAAACGCTGAAATGATGGTCCTTCTTTGATACAATTTATTCTGTTGCTATGAAATACAAATTATCTTCATTAAGTTAAGTAAATACATCAGTTAGATAAGTAAATCTGGTTTCCACTTGATTAATTTTATTTTCAAAATTAAAGCCATGATCTGGTTAAATGGGACCATTTATAGCGTAGACTCATTTATGCATTTTTCATAGACCCCCAAATTACTTTTCCGCTTACGTGAGCCTTTCGTAGGTCATCATAGACCCTTGAAGGTTGACAAAGACCACCTTCGGAATCACTGCTCTAGTGCTCAATGGTGGATTTAGCGACCTATTGTGAGATCGGACTTCTGTTGGAAGACTAGGTAGAAGAACGAATTTGCAAAGAAGCATTGAATTGGGGAGTGAGTTAACGTCGCACTATTGAGCTACTCAAAGGCTTTGGCGACAGACCTCGTAATTTTGAACCATGATCAAGAGACGAGGACGACACCTGAACTGGCATCTCCCTCTCCTAATTACAACACCACACCAACGGGAGGACGTTTGAACTCTTGACAGATTTCACGTGCATCGCACCCTTACACGGCAAGTCTTAAGTAGTACTAAACTCGAACTAAAGACATGCCAGCCACGAATCCTCTATTTTGACAAATATGCTAATGCAGCTACACTTTATTGGTGTGAGAGAGAGATTCATTGCAGAATTTCGGCTTATTAAGGAATAGGGTTTAAGTATACTTTATTAGAACTCCTTAAAACAAACTAGTCTATTTCAATTACTTCCAACAAGAGCAATATTAAAATTACGAAGAAACCCTTATGCTGTGATATAAACACCACGAAGGCAATATTTTTTAAATAGAAACACAACAGGTTGATATTCAACAACAGAATTACCTTACAATTCCCAATAAAACAATATATATTAATATATTTTTTATAGGAAATTGTCAAGTAATTGTAATTGTGTAACTGCCTCTTAATGTCATTACTTGGGGTAACCAAAAGTAATTAATAGAATCTCGGGGTAAATTAATATATTTAATGACATAAGATAGCACAGTTACAAAGAACAGACAATTACAAGACAAACATTTAGAGAAAATAAGTGAAAATAAGTAAAGTTTACATAGTCCAGGATTGGACATCGAAACAGGGAACGCACGCTTGTCCAGATCCAAACTCTCTCTGACGATACTACAGTGTTTCGTACAGTCAAACTTCCGGTCCAAACCCCTATTGTAATGGCGGCACCTACATTTCGGTCTTGGAACTATACCGTGCGTTACAGACTCCCCCTCTGGTTCCGTTGACGTCTCGGCTCGGAAACAGGAGGTACTCTTTTTTGGGGGGGGGGGCGTCCTCTTTTCCTCAGAGGAGCTTCTTCTAAGACCAGAGTGGTCCATACACTTTTCCTAAGACAGGTATCTTTGATTGCCAGGGTGGCACTTCTTCCGAGACCAGGGTGGTCTATAAACTTTTCCTATAACAGGAATCTTTGATTGCCAGGGTGGCACTTCTTCCGAGACCAGGGTGGTCTATAAACATTTCCTGTAACAGGATTTTTTTGATTGCCAGGGCGGCACTTCTTCTGAGACCATTGTCGTCTATACACTTTTCTATAATATGAGTCTTTGATTGCCGGGGCGGCACTTCTTTCATGACCAGGGCGGTCTATACTATTTCTATGGAAGTCGTTGCTATTGGATGGGGGCCCTCCCCCTGGTTGGAAACATGATTCAAGTTTTTCCGCATTGAATTAATTACAAATTTAAACTTTGATTTTTAAATTTTATATATAAACAGACCAAAATTAAATTTGACAAAATATTACTAACAGAATAATAGTACAGTATTATGCCACAAAAAAATAATATCTTACTTTCTTACAATATACAATTCAAAAAATTTCATGAATCACAAAAAGGACAAATAAAAATATTTTCGTTTTTATCATTTTTAATACATAATCAAAGTAAAAAACTTTTTCAAAGTTTTAGCCAAAAAAAAAAAATACATATATCATAAAAATGATCAGAAAACACTTTGGAAATAACATAAACCTCAAGTAAAAAAAAAAAGAATCATATACTCTATTCTATAATGTACACTAGCTGAATGACAATAAAATTCTCTAATTTCAAAATGCGATAATTAATTTACAATTCAATATTAATGATATTAAAATAAAGCAAATTCTTCAATATCAGCTATCTTCTAATTTAAAACATCAAAACCAAAATAACAATATTTATATAATATTCATTATTAATCAAAAGAAGTATCAGCAGTTAACATGAAATGGTTTAATAAAAACAATTCAAATACGTTTAAATAGAAATACCATTCATAATTTAATTCATTCATTCTGAAGTTATCAATAGTACAAACTTGTTTACACTTAGTAGAAGTACTTGAAAATATATTTTCTAAAAATTTTAAACAAAAACAGAAATGTAAATACTTTATCAATAACATACAAGGTATCAAATGTTATATAGTAATACTTCGTAATCAATCATATACTTTCAAAAGAATTATTTTTATGTTAGGCATAAAAAGAACAGAAAAAAAATTATTATAAGAATTGCAATAATTTCTTGATAACAAAACCATATACGTGTTATTAGCATAAAATTCTTAATTAGGAAGAAAATATGCACTCATAAATAATTAACCTTCAATTAGCTTTAATCAGATCAACCGATAGAATGAAAATTTCGTTTTCAAAAGATTAGGAAAACTGACAAATGAATATCAACTTTAAATTCAATTATGTTGTTTTCCTGTAACACACAATATATACTACGAATAATAATAATAATCTTATACAGACACAAATAACAGAGCATGATTATTTAGAATAAACAACACTTATCTGTTAACAGGTTTTCTGGATGAAAATATTCATTCGCAGGGTGCGAATCCTCTTATTGTCGGTATGACAAACACTGCCACCCCTAAGGCTGTAGGGAAAAAAAGCGAGAGAGAGCTGGGGTCGGGCCGACGTTTAGGCGCCAGTTGTAACTGCCTCTTAATGTCATTACTTGGGGTAACCAAAAGTAATTAATAGAATCTCGGGGTAAATTAATATATTTAATGACATAAGATAGCACAGTTACAAAGAACAGACACTTAGACAATTACAAGACAAACATTTAGAGAAAATAAGTGAAAATTAGTAAAGTTTACATAGTCCAGGATTGGACATAGAAACAGGGAACGCACGCTTGTCCAGATCCAAACTCTCTCTGACGATACTACAGTGTTTCGTACAGTCACACTTCCGGTCCAAACCCATATTGTAATGGCGGCACCTACATTTCGGTCTTGGAACTATACCGTGCGTTACAATTGTAATTTTGGTTCTTTTAGAAATGTTTGCAAACTCTCATCGTGTTAAAGGCACATTGTAGGAAAATGGTAAGAATACTGGTTTAAGTATCTTCCAAACAAACCAACTGAGAATAATTAACCTTTTAGTATTTTTCAGGAGGCTGCTAAGAGAATTCGGTGTAAAAACGGTTATTCCAGACCAATTTTTACTCGTCATTATTCAACATTACCGGGTTCTATGGAACCAACATGTGTCTTTAGAAATCCATAAATCATACGTGTAATGGTGGGAAGAAAAATTAAAACTCTCAACACAACTGTAGTTCCATGTACTATACACAGAAGAGATGAAATTCACATTTAGTACAAATAAAAACAAGTACTAATATATTGCAAAATCCTACGAACACACTAATGGTAACCATCGCGAAATCTAGGGATATAATTTCGGGTTCATGGGTTTCTGGGAACACTCAGACCCGTATCTGGCTAGAAAAAGTTCTGTATAGGTCTTGGTTAAGTTGCATTTTCATGCTGGATAGTATGGAGCTTAGCAATTGGACGAGTGGTGACAGGCTGGGCTTCGAGGAGATGATCTTTTGCGGCTCGGTTTTGAGGAGTGGATCAAGACAGCGCTTTGCCTCCTGAAATTTTAGCGCCATCTGTTATATAATATGGAAACTATCGCATTTTATTTACATTTTGGATAATTTTTACTTTTGATTTCCTGTTATTTTTTGCTTTATTTTATTAATTGTTTTTTTTCTTTCTTGCTATTTTAATTAGTTAATTTGTTTTTTAATTTTCTGTAATCAACTTTTTTATACTTACTGTTTTAAAAATGGAGACTGAAATGAATGTACATACCACAGACTTAATCTGCTCATTTTGTGATCTAGACTTCACTCGCTCTTTCTGTTTGAAAAGGCATTTGAAAAATGTTCGTGCTCACCAACAGGGTGATTTAAATGAAGGGATTTTGAAGGAATTCAGTACTTTCAGTGGTATATATTGTTGCATTGTAAAATTTAGTTTATAAATTTACACTGTAATAGTATGAATTTTATACATTTATGTATTAATGTTTTCTATTAAAGTTCGCGTAATTTAAAATAAAAATGTAAATTTTCTTTTAATTAACATTATAGAATTTGTTACATGGAGAGAAGAAGAAGAAGAAAACAAGACCATGTCAAAATATGTTAGACAACGAGGAAGTAAAACACATAAAAATGGAGACATAGTGTTGAATTATCACTGTTGTCGAAGTGGGACATACAAACCAAAAGAGAAAGGTGTCAAGAGTTTAAAGTCACAAGGCTCTGCTAAAATTGGAATTAGTTGCCCAGCAATAGTAAAAGTTAGATAGAGTACTGAAAATGTAGTAGTGCAATATTTTCCGAATCATAAAAATCATGAAAATCAGTAAGAGCACTTAAGGTTATCAGAGTCTGATAGGGCTGCTGTTGCTGGTATAGTATTTTATTTATATAGTTTTATTATTCTTAGTTTTTTATTATTAGTTACTATTGTTAGTTTTGTTTATTTGTTTTTCAGGACGATTAAAAGAAGGTGTTAGTGAAAAAAAATTCTACAGGATATTAGAGAAGAAATTACTGTTGACAGTGGCAGAAAGATGCTTATTGAAAAAAGGGTTATCCATAATATTAAAAGGGACTTCAATATTAATGGTTATATTAAAAGGCATGAAGTTGATGCAGTGAGTGTCAAGCTATGGACACATGAAATGAAAAATAATGGAGAAAATTGTATATTGTTTTTTTTTTCAAAGAGCAGAGACAATCATGGAATGACTATGGATTGAAAGATGAAGATTTTGTCCTCATAATCATGACAGATTTTCAGAAAGAAATGATTACAAAATATGGAAAGGACAAATTTGTATAGATGGAACACATGGGCTAAACAGCTATGATTTTAATTTATACTCAGTTGTGGTAGTCGATGAACATAAGAATGGAATACCTGTGGCATTTTGTTTTTCCAACAAAAGTTCTGAAGTTGTATTCAGAATTTATTTTAGTGCTATTAAAAATGATGTGGGTATAATCGAAACTACAACATTTATGTAACAGAGGGGTGTTAGGGTATGTTGAATGAAAGAGAGACGTAAAGTTTAGGATATTTAATGACATTACAGGTGTTAACCTGACAGGCGCGCGCTGCTGGAAGAGTAAGTCTACCTTTCCGCTTACATCCGGGTTTACAGAGGTGGCGCTGGTGGTGAGCGATACAACATTATGACGATGATGCTCCAGGATTTTATAATGCTTCGAGTTATGTGATGGGCACAGTTAAAAAATGTCTTATTGTGTGCTTGGCACGTACAAGAAACTGGCACCAAAATTTAAATAAAATTAAAAATCCTGAAAAGAGAAAAATTGTTAATAAAGCATTAAAGACATGAAAGAGGAACTAGGTTTAGAAACATTTTCTAAACTTATGAAGCAATTCATACAAGAATTGTTAAATGACTCGGACACTTGTGAATTCGGAAAAAATTTCCAACAGAATTATGCTAAGAGACCAGAAAAGTGGGCCTATTGCTACAGGAAGGGTCTGGGCATAAATACAAACATGTATTTGGAGTCCCCATAAAAAAATTAAATATCATTATTTTCAGGGAAAGCATGTCAAGAGACTAGACATTGCAATCAATGGTCTTTTAAAACTGGTTAGAGACTTAATATTTCAACGCTTAATAAAAATTACAAAAAGAACATTTCCTCTGATAAACTATCAAAAATTGTCAATAGCCACAGATTAGGCCTAGAGATTCAAAGCAATAGAATTTAAAAATTAGCAGATAACGAGTGGAAAAATCCAATCATTCTAACTACCTAATATGCAAGAAAGAAGAATAATACTATAGATTATGTAATATAAAATGTACGGCCTGCAAAATTTGTATCCATTCCTATACATGCTCTTTTGTAGACAATTTTGTAAGAGGAAATATTTGCAAGCACACTCATAAAGTTGCCAAAATGTTTTTAAATGATACACATAATGAAGAAATACAAGAGATTTATGTAAATCAAAATGATATTTTAAAAGAAACATTCGATGTTTTACCATGTAGCTCCAAATCTGCTAATAATGATGGTCATGAATCCAAAAAAAAGAAAAATTGAAAGCATTCTTGCTCTTATTGATGAACACGAGCTTACACTAGAAGAAGAAAGTAAAATTCATAGGAACCTAGATAGTATAATAAACATTTTCTATAATGAAAAGGAACACAATAATAAAAAAGTTAAAATGATGGAATCCTCAACTATAAATATAAAAAAGAAGATTGAAAAAACAACTTGGAATTTCTCTACACGAAGAAAAAGATGCACTGCTGGTACACTCAAAAATCCAACTACTAAAGAAGTAAACAATATTAAAGAAGGATTACTGTTAAATTCACAAGAAATTATATCCATCAATACAGATTTTGATCATACTTATATGTAGTAATCAAAATAAATAATTCCTAACTGGAGGTTCCTGCTCTCAATTCAGTTACTAAATAAGATTAATTTATTCTCATTTTTGTGGTTCTTTTTTCTTTCAAGTCATTCACATTTAACTATTGGCATAAATATTCAACTAAAATATGATATAATGGTGATTATATTTGATTTCAATATATTATGTGATGTGTGTGTTGAAAAAAAATAGCTTAAATGATACAATATAAAAACTGAAGGAACAAAGTACATTAAAAAAAATTAATTAAAGAGCTGACTTTTTTCTATTAAGTTAATGTTGAAAAAGTATTTATTTTCCTCTTTTATTCCCTAATAAGCCCACACACTATTAGCCCACATATAATTAAAAAAACATATTGATCCCTATGAAATTAATTGAGCTACTAGTTAAATTTTCAACGCATTTTGATTTAAAGTTTCATAAAATATACCTAATGAAAAGTGTTGCAATATCTATTTTTATAGACAAGCGAGACAAATGTTTTGATATAATTTTATTTTTTCAATTACATTAAAAACTAGTTGTCAATTATTTTTGAAAATGTTACTTTTTAATTTATTAAATGTTCATTTTTTAAAAATTTTTAGTATCTTAAAGTTATTTATTTTTCTTAGATTATTGCGATGAAAAGTTAGTATGGATTTGAAAATCTATTCCCCCTTGTTGATTTTTAATAATTTTCTAAAAAAACCTGAAAAAAATTTTTTTTTAGATCTCAGCTTTAAATTCATACTTAATTTTATAGAACATACGTTTGGGAGTATATACAAAAATTTCAGTGCTCTGTGATGAACAGAAAAAAAAAGTCTTAGGGATTAGAGCTTTTTTACCTTCAAAAATGAAATTCTAAGAAAAATGCATTTAAAATTTGTTAAGGCATATAAAACAAAACTTACAATGCCCGTAATTTCTTAATATGTTATTTTCCAATGTATGTTCTACATTAAAACACTATTTTAATTTTACATGACTGAAAATAATTTTTTCAATTCGACATAAAATTTTGCAAAATATTGATAGCATTTGTTACCACAAGATTACTCTCTCTCAGCTTAATCCTTTAATTATTGGCATAAATATGCAATTGAAATATGATATCCTGGTGATTATATTTGATTTCAATATATTGTAATGTGTGTGTTGGAAAAAAATAGCTCAAATGTTGTATTAATATAATATTAATACATGTACATTATATTATATTGAGAAGTTATTCTTAAAAGGTACTTTTAAAAAAACTACTTGGTAAGTTGACATATTATTTAATTCTTTTGAAAAAACAATAGAATTTAAATCTAGTTGAATTAATTTACATGTTATATAAAAATTTAGGTTATTTTTCTAATATTTTACACTTAAATTTCTTTTCACGCAAAGCAAAAGTGTAGATATTTTAATAAAATTACAAAATCCAATAATTTGGTTTTTTCAGTCATATTTATTTTTTATGCAATAAATTATTTTTCATTTTCTTAATTAATTGCAGATAAAACTGAGGTTTGGAAGGTAATCATGAGATATATTCACAAAAATAATTAATATTAATTGGGGATTCATTTTTCTCATTGTCCGACCTTATTCCCTGGGATTCAACGCCTTCGTCATGTTCAGAACTCATCTCTGAGGCATCCATCAAAGAATATTAAGACAACGCACCAACAACCGAGAACTACTTGGAACAATCGCTAAGTTTAAGCATAGAAAATAGCAAGAAAGATAACAACACAATTAATAAAATAAAGCAAAAAATAACAAGAAATCAAAAGTAAAAATTATCCAAAATGCGATATAGTTTCCATATTATATAACAGACGGCGCTAAAATTTCAGGGTGAAAAGCGCTGTCTCGATTCACTCCTCGGTTTTGGAATCTGGTGGAAGAGAGAGAGTGTCTTCCAATTTGGATGTAGTAGTTAAGAGGATATTGGCTCAAAAAAGGCTGCCCATGGGGGCGTAAGTGTGTGTAATGATGCGTGGTGACGCAATGTCCAGCAGGGGAAGAAATTTAAAACAAGTATTAAAAAAGCGACCGGCGGGTTACTGCGAGGCGAACACCCTTCTTCGCATTAACCGCGTACGCCTATTATAGTTTTGAGTGTAGCAGGAGCTCTGAACAACCTACCAACGTTAGTAGTCTTGACATTAATACAAAATATTTACTTTTTAAAAGTGGTGATTCTTCGCCTTATATTCTTAGTTTCCATTTCCCCTTTTCATTCGTAATCATTGCATCAGTTGCACACTAATAAATCACATATTGTTTGTATGTTATCAAAAGCGACGTCATCATAAGCATAAAGTTTTGTCGCAAATAATTGTATTTTCAAATGTTCTTTCTCAATTATTACAAATGGAAAAATAAATGCTCTTATCTGTCAGAATGAATAGGGCAAATAATCAGAAAAACACAGGCATTGGACGATCACCACTTATATTCAAGACAAGGACGAGACTAAAGTGTACATTCATATGTTGATAGTAAAAAAAAGAGATTGCAGCATAGACTTAAAATTTCAAAAAGGGGCGAAAGATGGGAGCATTTGTTGCTTTTAAAAGTTCTTTGATTATCATTTAGCGTGTTGCTTTAATTAAGGTAGGGCAGGGGTGGGCAGACTTTTCCAGGGTACAGCTACTGCTGATTTTTTCAAGGTGTTGCGGTTAGGCACATCCACGGGTCCGGACCCTCCTCCATGGCCTTTGATTTTTTTCCGATCAATTATAATCCCATGTTTATGGACGTAAAGCTTACCTAAATATTTGTTATTATGGATTTTTTATTAATTAATGCGAATTATTTATTCAATAATTTATTTCTTACTGTTCTTTGTTCTACAATCTACAAATTGAAAAAAGTATGTTTGGCTAAGTATTGTGGTAGAACATGAGAATGGTAGACATTCGAGCCTGGATCACAGCATCTCACGCCCCCTTTGAAAACTTCATGAGTGCGCCCACACTACCCAGTGTCGTAGGTGAAGTGAGGTAAAGAAAAGGTCAACAATATTTATTATAACTTAATAATAAATATGGAATATGTACTTAATTTTATAAATAAAATAAAAAACTCCCTTTTTGAAACCGCGTTTAAAGCAAAACGCAAACATAAAAATAATAGCCTCAAATATAGAAATATCTAATGATGCATTTATCATCAAACAATCAAAATACATTTAAAAATAAAACATTTTCATCTAAAGTTATTTCTGGAAATATTAATCAGTAAACTTAGTCTGCATACTGTCAGCCATCTTGAATATTTCCATATATAAATATTAATTGCGGTCACCCCAAATTGTCTTGATAGACCATCGTCGATCGCGATTGACGTAATGCCTACCCCGGATGTAGGGGGTGTAAGAAATAGTGAATTTAGTGGCAGAGTTTAAGTCGTAAGTTTATGGAGAAGCATTTTATTGGTTAATTTCAGAGCAGAAATCAAGAGAAATTGAGGAATTGAATTTACGCATAACATTTTGGAATTAAAGTCTACATCAGGATATTACAACAGCCTATTTCAAATACCTCAAATCACAAAAACTCTCCATTTAGTTGGTTCAACACCACCAAGGCATTGTTTTTTATCGAAACCAGAAAAATCAATCGAACAACATGCACATTTTTCCTTCAATTTATATGAACGAACATATATTAAATTAAAAGTGGTTCTATTTTTAAAAAGGATTAAAAGGGCATTGTCTTCAAAACACAATGTAGGAAAATGGTAAAAATCCTGTTTAAGTATCTTTCAAACGAATAATAAGAGAATAGTTGCTTTTTTGAGCATTTTAGGTAGAGTGGAATTCATGCGCATTCTTCCATTGTTTATCACGAACTGATTCGAACATGCGAAATCAATGTACTTTTTACAATTATTACTGGCAATTGCAAGAACTTAAGTCGCATAAAACTCTCTTAACCATTTTAAAATTAATAATTGTAAGAAAATTATTGTGCAGCAGGTATGGAAGGCTGATCATGATGCGGTGAAGGAAACGACCACTTACCAGTGTCCCACTGAAACACTTAAACCAGTGGCCGTTGAAGGCATTTTAGTGGCCCCTCATTTGAATTTGATTCAATTTCATAAAAAAAATTGCCTTGTGGGGTTTTTTGTCTAATTAAGCAATTTTTCTATTATTCTTTATTTTCTGGACTTTTGGGTGAGCATTTGGAGAGTGGCATGTTGCAGTTTGCAAGTTCATTCAATCTTTAGATAAGGAAGGTGTTCATCGAGATTATCGTGCACATCAAGATGAGCATTATGGTGGTACACCAACCAATTGGAAAGAAATTTTCAACTGGGCATCAACCAACATATACGAAAAGGGTCCTGAGAGTTTTCTCGCTCAAAAGAAGGGACTGAACATACACTTTATTTCTGGACACTGAAAAGAACACATTTATCTTCGGGAGCCTCGCACGAGTTCCACTGTGGCCAATGCCTGGGTCACTTCCTTTAGGGTCAAGACTCAAACTTTAAGGGTATACTACCTTACGGTGCGTAAAATGGTGCGTGTCACTTTTTACACCTTCAGAAAAAATGTATATGAATTCCCAGTGTATCTGTAAACACCATCTCTTCCCTTAGAATCAGTTGTAGTCTTGAAAAAAAACCTCCCTTTTTATATAAAGTTCCTGACTACAATAATTGTTGACAGTCGTGTGACTCGTGTATCACTGCGAATTTTTTAATTTGGCCTTCTAGCGTGAAAGGGTGAAGAACCCTATATTATAGCATCGGAGATTTGGATTGCCAATGGCATGGCTAGTTGAGAACTTCAAATTAGATGGCTATTAGTGAAGTGAAAGACTTTACCTAATCGGATACAATAATTGCTGACAAGTAAGAAAATTCAGCTATGCTAGGGATCCAAATAGAGTCATGTGAATATGTTTAAATTTAAAAATAAAAAATTTGAATGAAATACACAGAGCTTTAAAATGTATGGGATTTCCCTTGAAATCCTGAATAATTTAGTTGTAACAGTTATAACTCTCTAATTTTTTGGTTTGATCTTTTAAAACTAGCTGTGTGCAGTCTTGTATTTTTCTAACGTTTAATATTTTCTAACCATCAGCAGTATCAAAAATACCATGGGAAAATATTTAACTGCTAAGTTTGGATATAGGAGTGTGAAATTTGTGCATTGCGTTAAAAGTTTTGTTTCTTATGAAGTGGGTGGGTTTCTTTAGTTAACATAGGATAGGTGAGATCTAAGAATACTCTAATGCAGGAGTTCCTAAACCAAAAAACTTAGCAGGCCACTTCAGAAAAACATTTAATCCGTGAGCCACATATAAATATAAATATCTTTATATTAGTGAGTGAGAGAATATTAACGTCGCACTGATTAGCAACACGAGGGCTTTGCGACGGTCGCGCAATTTGAACCATGTTCAAGTG